>JAIPRL010001757.1:46998-73980 GCA_025469235.1 Pemphigus obesinymphae | reverse complement strand
AAGTATTAAGTTCAAATAATATTATCTGTTGATGTATTAAATATTATTTTTAAAAACAATCTTAAGATATCGCTTAGATATTAGTTTGTAATATAGATCCGACAATAAACCATAAACATTCAAATAATGTTATTTGTCGACAAATCAAATATTATTTGTATGAAACAACCATAGAATATGTCCCAGATGTTAATTAGTAATATTTTTTACCGAATCCAAATTCAATACAACCGTAATGTTTTGTAACTTATTTTGCACAGTAGGATATATAATATTATACTACATTTTTACCTTCATTTTATTATTAATTTCACTATTATCCTATCCAATAAATACCAATAAAAGGATCTTCTATATATCGTTCTTTTCTGTTGGTCATATTATATGTACTAGGTGCCTTTCTTTTTATTTCAGTTTTGAATAGTTCAATATTTATAGAAACATCGTATGCAATATATCAATTGGACCTAGTATATAATAGCACTAATTTTACATTTATTTGTTTCGGTTAATGTTCTGATACGGAACATTGATTTACTAAGCGTTCCATACGAATTATTTTGGAATATATTTTCAATTTGAGGTTGATGTTATTCATGAATAAATGTTAAATTTAATCATAATTAAATTTAATTGTGAATGATTAACAAGTACTTACATACTTATGAATGTTAAAATATTATGTATTTTTTTTTTTTTTCAAATTTTTAGTAATTATATTGTTGTACAAAATATTAAGCCCCGGTGCACACGTGAGTTTTTTTATATATACATAAAAATATTAGTTGAAAATATTTTTTTAAATAAAAAATAAATAATAAAATTTCAATTAGAAGTCTGATTCATATTTCATCCGGTGAAATTTCCAAAATAATTGCCGATTTCAACGACAAGCAGGATATTCATATAATGATCAAAATCCTTAACTTTATATTTTATTTATTATATTGATATATTACAAGAAACGTGAATAGCACCGACCGGGCGAATAAAATGATGATTAAAGAAGGTAACTTTGGATGAAAAATATACGTTTTCAAGATGGCCTAGAGTTTTATAATATATATATGGATTTATTTCAAATTTCAGATTGACGACAATTGTTTGATATAGCTGAAATACTAGGTTATATTAATTTTATTTATATCATAAAAGATTTATATCAATATTCATCATTTATATACGGCGCAATATATATGACACGACGATTTCAATGCGGTTTATCGCCGCGAACAAACAGCAAAAGTGTGGCGCAACCCTAAATGTCATTTTTGATCTAATAATGATGACGATGATGATGATAATAATATTAATAATTAAAATAATAATAATTTTAGTATATCATTCATAAACTTTAGTATTTGAAATACAATGTTGGCATTTGACAAGTATTTTATTAATTTACTGAAGCGCGATGACAATTTAGCTTAAGCTAGCATTAGATTATTTTATTATATAAAATTATTAAATATGCTGAATAGACACTTTCATATATATGTACAAACACACAGACATATATTATAAATATTTAGGTGGAATATACTACAGTAAATATGAAAACGCTTTCTAATAAAAATTTGCTCAGGAACAATTTTGTGGAATTTTTTAATACAAAGTTCCGTTCCAGAGCAAATGATCGGAACATAATGTTTTCTGCTTTTCGGAATTATGTTTTTACTTATTTAAAAATAATTTGATTTAGTGCATGAGTGGTTTATTACAAACAGAGTACACAGAACGTTTAAAGTCCAAGTGTTGAACTACACGTATTTATCAGCGGCAGGATCGGAGCTAGAATTGAGGCGAGGGGTACATAATCCTGCTAAATTTCATTAGATGTTCAAATATATTTATTTATACTTAACTTATTTAAACTTACCACGAGTAGAAACAATGAAAATTTATCTTCAACAAAAATTATAAAGGAATGAAAGAAATTATATAATCACGTAATTAGTGTATTAAGTATATAAAAATACTATGTCGAGAAAACCGTTTTACATTACTGTAAAATGCATATATACAAGCCCTATGCACATCGGTCTCTGTCCTAATTTGTTCAAAATTAATTTATATTGATTTATAAATCTCTGGTATGATTATGAATGAATTAGGCCGAGTTCCATATATCAATCTGAGTGGCCATCTATATATTTTAATATTTTTTTATAATTATCACAATGGTTCATATGCTAGTGGTATTATTTTATATTGTCTTAGGTTTGTTTATTTTGTATACAAATATAATATACTGTAGAAATTCGATTGTTAATACATTACAGATAGAACATATTAAATACAGTAATGCAAAGCATCATAAAATGTTTTTGTAGTATCATTAGTATTAAAGTTCAAAAATGTTTTCTTTAAATTAAAAGATAACAAGAGAGAGACCATTTACTATAATCAGAATTATGATAGTTGAAATACGAATGAGATGAAATTGATACTCAAATATGAATCCTAAAAAATCGAAAACCAAGACAAGGTGATATTTACCTTCCGGAACAAAAAACTACATTAGATTTAAATTAGAAACAACCAAATTAAGAATACACCCATAAATATTAAAAATGCTGTTTACCTGGAAAAAATAAAGAAAGGAAATTTTTCAAGGACATAAGAAACTCTTATACCATATAGAGAAGACCATTTTAAGCCAAGAGCACCGTTGGACCAAGTAATAATATCCGGTAAATTTAAATTTCCATAAGAAATAAAAGTGCAACTAGTATTATCAGCCACAATTGTTTCAACAGACGCGATATACAATTTATATAAGTAAACAGGGAAATTAGGTGGAAAGTTAACACTACTTCAAATAAACTTTTTATTATTATAAATTAATGAAACAAAATATTTTTAATACAATTATAGTTGTGGGACAAAACATGAGAGAGAATATCATTACGAACACCAAAAGGGACTCCACTATCCCTGCACTTAACATTAGTTATATGGATTTTATCACATATATAAACTATATGTGTATAATAACTAATATGTATTGAATAATACATATTCAATTTAAGAAGTTTTGTATTAGGTAAATTACATAATAAATTAAGTCAAGTCTTGTAAAATATAATGAAAAATTTGTTAGCCCAAATTTATCTTTGACCCCTCAACATATATTATATTTAGAGATGTGAAATTTACCAGTAACAATTTACCCAAACTTCAGTAAATTGGTAATTTTTTCTTATATATTCCTATATATATATTTTTGAGTGATTTTCGTAAATTAATATTTTATATTATTTCATAACCTCACTGAACATTTTTTTTTTTTTTAATAATTTAGTAATTTATGTTCAATATTATTAATATTTATGTTTATTATTTGTAATATCTACTCCTAAAATTCTTCACAATAAAATTATATTTTATTAATTTTATTATTATTCAATATATTATAAACTTTATAAAGCTAAGTAAAAGTTTTTTTAACTAGTAAAACATTTCAAATGAGGAGTCACTCATTGATTTTAAGTATGGTAAAAACATCGATAAAAACTTTAAACTTTCGAATCTCACATCTCTAATTATATTACATTTTAAACTCAATCATTAAAATTAAAGTATTATAGAAAAAGTTAGTGTATCTATCCATATTATTCGTTATTTTTGATCACCTCGCAAACCACTACGCTGTATTTTATGTTTTAAGAAAAACTGTTTTAGTGTACTTAACGCCTACCGATTTCCTTTTAGTAAATTTTTTTTAGGTCTCCACATATTTATTTATTTATTTATAACTGTCAATTACAACATAATACATATTATAAACCAATATGCACAACAATTATTTTATATTATATGCGTAAAATACGAGACAAAACCATTATCATTTTTCCAATAATTAATTTTCCTAATACCATTTTTCCCAATAATTTTTCCAAAAAACTGTTTACCAAAATTTCTTAACAAACAAATTTTACTTAGGTTGAATATCATATAATACACTTGGATACTTATGTGAAAATGATGGTATAGTATAATATTACATAATATAAATTATAAAAGAATCTAAATTGCTTTTTGGGAAAATTGAGAACATTTTTTTCAATCAATAGTTAATTGGAAATATTGTTTTTGAGGAAATATAAATTAGGAAACGTCGATTGGGAAAATTGTGATACAATCAGAAAATACTATGTATAATTTCACAATTATGTAAAGTACCTATCATTAAACGATCACATTACACTTCTTACATTATTACACATCTATTACATTCATTTCACATCTTAGATGATATGTAGTTCAGTTAGCACGTTCGTTTTAGGTACCTAGGTAAATGATCTTCAGTACGGGTCAACGGGTCATCATTTTTTTCAACAACTTTATAATGTTTTTCAGTCCATTCTTGAACCGTTTCAGAGTAATAACACTTTAAATTATCTTAAATTGTACTTGGTTTACAGTTCTCCCTGTGTTAAATTATGGTTTTAAAATCGCTAAAAATTGATGCATTGAACCACATTTTGACTATTTCTAAGTTCGGTACCGCTATTTCAATATAAATTGAATCGTTAAAACATCTAAATTACTACCTAGTAAAGTTTAGAGACCTCATATCCTCATCATGTCCATCTGTCAATCTGTTTATCTGTAGTCACTAGAACATAGTTACGAGATGTGTTGTTGATAGGAAGATTGATAATATTTATTTTGCTTTATAATATTTTTATTAAATTTTACGAGGGACATTATTATTGATTTGGTTACTGAAGAGATAGATATATATTTATATATCTATTTTTTATATTGTTTGTTTTAATGTTTTCTATACATATATATAAATAGTAAGTATTACAATATTTTAAAATTATTTGTGAAATTATAGTATATTGTTTAATATACGTATAAAAACCAGAAATTTAGCACACTTGGATTTTGAGTATTTTTATATTTTTAAGACTCGTTCTTTACTATTTTTCTCAACATTTATAGAATATATAATATAACCGTCACAACAGTTCTACATTATAATATTACACAGCATTTGAATTTCTGAGTGTATATTTTTGTTTTGATATCTAATGGTGTTGGGACGTTTTGTATAATTTTGTCGAAAACTTTTGATTCATATTTAAACTGTCAAATGATCTTCAGTATATAATAAATATATAGTGCTTTTGTATAGATAAAATCAACTAACATTTCTACTCAGAACAATCTGACATTTCCAAAGGGTTGTATGATTACCGTCAGACTGATATTTTGAAACTAAAGGAACTAGTCCAGTGTCTGGACGCCCTTGCATAATGTAATCAAAGATATATGTCCTCTTTCCCAGATGACTCCTTTGTTTGCGATCAAAAAGCTCGCAAATACAATAAACTGTCTATAATACTTCTCTTACTTGTTTAAAGTTTCGATGACACTTACATCTTGACGTCAACCTAAAACTAATGTAATAGTGACGGCACAAAATGTAAATTCACACTAACTGTCACCTAAACAGAAAATCTGAGAATAATTATTAATGTCGAGTACTATGGGACGTAAAAAATAAAATATTTAACTGACATTTTCTCTTTATCTACAAAACATTTTCGCATATAATTTATATGTAATACCTGTGTATAAATTCTCATAGAAAAGATCAACATGGATCTATAGTGTGACGATTTAGGGTGAATACAATAACTTAAAAACAAATCATATTTAGTTAAAAACCACTCCGAAAAAATAAAAGCTCTGAACTTGAGCTATAACATCGTCTTAGTTAGGTGATTTTAAAAATATTTTCAACGAATTTTATCTCGTTTAGACATTTATTATATCATGAAGATCTGTATGGTTTATGGATAATTTGTGGGTTTAGATACTATTTCGTTAAACTTTTTCGCATTTATTTTAATCTGACATACTTTTTAATTTGACTATTCTGAAGTTACAACAAATTAGGCCTATCATAATACCCGTTTCGCGTGCGGCAACGATTATTTCTGTGCATACGGCACTAATTTTCTGCCGCAACAGTTAGTTCGGTTTCGGATATACTAGCGACTGTACACATATAATCACGACTACCTACCGTTACAGTTTTTCCGTCGGCAACCATAAGTTCGTCGGTTATGTCGTCGTGGTTGAGTACAGCGTTAAGCTAACCAGTGTTAGAACCAGATTGTGTGTGATGTCACAAATTCAATTGTCGTGATTTTTACAATATATTATCAGTTATCCTTCGTTAAGCTAACGCGATCACTCCGGCTACCACATCTTGATAACTTCGACGTCATTTTGATGTTCATCTGATCCAGAGGTTGCTTCATTATGTTATTATATGTATTTATTCCATTTTTTTATTAATATATATACATATATATGTAATTAGTTATTAAGTATCCCTAAGATATATGTAATTAGAAAATATGTTTTGTAGTATGACATATGTACCGAAAAATATTAAAATTGATTATTATTTTAACCACATTTTGTTACGATTTTTAAATTATATTAGTGTAACTTAAATTCGAAAAAAATTAAAAAGTTCCATTGTTTCAAAAAAAAATGTTGTATTTCATATTTTCCACCCAGTATAATACCCGTCCTACCCTGTATATGTTACTGCTTTGGTGGTATCGTTTTTTTTTAAATAATAAGGTCATAATTGCTGAACGATAACTAATTAATAAGTTTAATAGTTCCTAATTGAAAATATTTCCCTGATTACCTATAAATTATTTATCTGTTTACTATGCCTACATATCGACATATCAATTATTAAATAATTATCGACATCTCATAATCAAAATATATTATTAATTATTCTGTATCACATTACCTACCGCACCGTGACCGTGAAATTTCAATATTATTATTACTATTTCTGAACTTGAAGTACACAGTCGCCAGAATTAATAATTACAAACAATACGATCATTGATCACGTCTTCTGCATAGGTATATATTATTATAATAATACACTCTGTCATCTATCAATCGTATTTACTTTAAAATCAGTCTCAGTGCTGGTGATACGGAATATGCTGAGCGGGCAATAAACCGTAGAATTTTAAAGCGCGATCATATTGTCAGCCAATTTAATATTGTTGTGTCACTAAGTTCTAAAATTAAAACGCTTTAAAAATGATCCCCCGGTTCTACCTATGTTTTTAGCTCAGTTCCGTGATATTGATAATAATTTGTTAGCTATAGCTTCCACACAAAACAGGATTTAATACTGGATCAGTTCATTCTATTACAACGGTAAGACGACTTTAAAAAGGCACATACAGCTATTGAAACCACTTTAATGGAAAGTTTATATTTAATTAAATCCTTCGGCGTGAATTTAGATATCAACCGCACTGATACTGATATATCTACAATCGCGCATAATACCACTTTATCTCAATTACTTTTTTTTGACGGTGATCTGTTAAAATAGTGTTCTTATCGGAATACTTCTACATCATTAGTCCATAAAAATTTTCAACTTTCAATTATGCAGAAATTTCACTACCTTATTTCTACATTGTCTGGTGCCGTAGCTTCTATTGTAAGGGCAGTACCGCTCTTTTACACTAATTATATAATAATGTGGGAGGTATTGCATAAATGTTATAATAATAAACGAACATTGATTACAAATCATTTAAATATGATTTGTTATGTTACTAGGTACTAAATCTGAAACATTATTGAGTCTATAGAAATTTGTAAATATTTTCCGTAAAAACATTGTTGTCATCTGGGCTTTTGTGGTCCCAGATTTGTCTGGAGTTTTATTATTTTATATTACTCCTCAAGTTCTATCAACTACAACAAAACGTTTGTTCGAAGCAGAAAACTAAAGTATCGAGGTACTGATCATTGATTCATTACTAAAATTCATACAGGCATGTTGTAAAATACTTCAAAACACATCTTATCCATCAATGCAGAAACCAGTGCTCAATCGCAAGCCCGGTCCGCTGAAATCGTCTCTTGTTCTTTCATCTTCAAATTCAAAAAAAGTATGCTCATCATGTAAAGAGCCTCATTTATTGTCTCAGTGTACTAAATTTATTGGATTACCAATTCAGCAGCGTTTAAATTTGCTCAAGCAAAAAGCTATGTATGCTAAGTATGAAATGCTTGAGTTCTCAGCATATAACTGTTACATACAATTCGTTATTTAGTTTTCGACAATATGCTGGTAAACATTATATCTTGCTTCATTTGGAAAAAGTGGTCTCAAAATCTCTTCCAGTGCTCAAACCATCACATGATGAATCTTCTCCTACTTGCACAACAACGAAATTATCTATTTCGAGTGATATCTAAATGGATGTGATACCCTGCAAACCCATAGATTTATTGCGTATTGTTACCTCGATGCTAGAAATGTGCTGAAATCCCGCAATTTGTCAAACGTATTGGCATGTCAAATTTGCACATCTCAATTTTGACATACCAGCACCTATTTTTTACTAGGAGCAAATATATATTTACTGGTATTAGGTAATTGTTTACATGTACTTCACACTCCAGGATTATCATTAGCTCATGAAACAAGTTTCGGATGGGTAATCTTAAGTCTAGATTCTACAAATACGTTTTTACATTGTAAATCTTTATTGCTAACAACGGAACCTTCCATAGAATATCTTCATTGTCGCTTTTGAAAGTCAAGAATTCTTCTCCACCAATAATTTCAATTATTGATGAACAAAAATGCAAAGAACATTTTAAACAAACAACACCAAAGAATTCAACAGGTCGTTTTTCTGTATCATTGTCATAAGTGATTCTCGGGTAATGTCATTCTCTCGTTTTTATAAGTTTTAGCGAAAATTACAAGGAGAACCTGATGTGTATGAAGAGTATCGCAAATTTATGAAAAAGTATGAGGGTTTGGGACACATGAGACTTGTGACGACCCCAGGAAAATATGTGATTCCATAATATGCTGTCGTCAAAAGGAATAGAGAAAATATCAAATTGTGCGTCGTCTTTGATACCTTTGTTTAATGATCATCAAACTATTCATAAAACCAACTATTATTAATTGGCCCAAATTACAAAGTGATACTGTAAGCATTTTGCTCCGTAATCGATTTTTTTCTATTCAAGTTCACAGAAGATATTTGTAAAATGGACAGGTAAATTAATATTACACCAGTATATCGGTGATATCAACATATCTTGTGGCTTGAAACACCATCAAAAAAATTATGAGAATACGAGTTGTTCACTGTTAATAATGGTGTTTCGGTATCTCTGTTCTAAACAATATGAGGTCTACATCAACTTGCACCGGAGGATGGTCACAAGTTTCCAGATGCAAGCAAAATACTTTTAATCAAAACATATGTAAATTATATACTAACCTGTGATGCATCTATTGAAGAATTACTTCGTCAAAAACAACATATAATTGGTTTTCTGTCTGGAGGCGTGTTCATACTTAAGAAATGGGCGAGTAATTGTTTGCAATTATTACAACGTGTTACGCCAGAAATCGAAAGATTAATTTATCTTTCGATTCCAAGGAGGATCAAACAATTAAGATACTCGGTCTACATTGTTATCCGAGTGAAGACGTTTTTATTTACCACACTGCACCAGTATCAAATATCCCTACTAAACGAATTGTTTTGTCCAGTAACGCAAAGTTATATGACCCGTTAGGTGCATTAGCCCTAGTTAGTTACTTTCTGAGTAAAATGATTTATGCAGAAGTAACTAGATTTAGTCTGAGACGAACTGATTTCAGATGATATTGCACTAATATGGACCGTGTTTTCTACTAAATTATAATTGATATCTAATAAACAAATTCCACGATATTTACCGTTTTCCTGTAACGTGACAGCACAATTATTGGGATTTTCCGATGCTCTTGAAAAATAATACCTAGCGGATATATATCTACGTTTAGTATCTAGTGATCAAACACTTTTTGTCCAATTCATTACGGCGAAATTTAAAGTGGCTCCTTTGATATCAGGACATATGGATCCATTTTTGTTAGTTATTTTATTTATACCTTTATAAACAATGTTGTTTAATAATAAAACCAACTTATGTGAATGTACAAGAACAAGACGGACATCCATCGCTTCAATTATCCCTATGTTTTTTGGAAGATATCCTATGTCTTCCAAGGGGGGAGTATGTTCTGAAGACATAAGGTATTAGACTTATCATAATACCCGTTTTGCGTGCGAAAGGATTATCTCTGTGCATACAGCGCTAATTTTCTGCCGCAAAAGTTAGTTTGATTTTGAATATACAAGCGACTATACACGTATAATCATGGCTACCTGCCGTTACAGATTTTCCGTCCCAAACGACAAGTTTGTCAGTTACATCGCACTGGTTCAGAACGGCGTTAAGTTAACCCATGTTAGGATCAAACTATGTGCGGTGTCAAAACTTCAATTGTCGTGATTTTCACAAAATATCACATCAATATCGATGATACGCCAACACCCCGGCCACCACGTTGTGGTAACTTCAACATCATTCTAATGTCCATCCGAGAGGTTGCTCCAGTATGTTATTACATGTGTTTATTAATATTTTTTATTAATTTATATATATACATATATATGTAATTAGTCATTAAGTATACCATAAAATTTATGTAAATAAAAAATATGTTTTGTAGTATGGTATATGCACCGAAAAATATTAGAATTTATTATTTTTTTAACCATATTTTGTTACGATTTGTTAAAATATTTCTGAA
The DNA here is from genome assembly GCA_025469235.1 of Pemphigus obesinymphae. Lineage (NCBI taxonomy): Eukaryota > Metazoa > Arthropoda > Insecta > Hemiptera > Aphididae > Pemphigus > Pemphigus obesinymphae. The sequence goes on along the minus strand of JAIPRL010001757.1, from coordinate 63,290 downwards.
CTCTATTCATTATATTCCACGCATTCAAATTTCCTGTTCGATACGGTTTGAAGCGTGAAAAATGACTTATATTCAGAGAGTTAGTTAGTCAGAATAAAAAAGTTCTAACTATTAACAAGAACTCATATCAATTAATTTTTGCCAATTATTTCCAAATATTATATGTCACACCATGTTGAAAGTTTAGTTTTTGATATTAATGGAAACGATGGAAAGTCGCCTTTTTCTTTCGTTCAGCAATTATTACCGTCCATCAGGCGGTATTTTTAATTTTCTATGAATTTTATTAGTATTAATTTTCATACTGATGTAATTATACATTTTTTTTTCAAAAACATTGGTGATAAGATCAACAAAAGTAATAGAAATCAGTGGTAAGAACCTGTTTAAGAAATGTCATATATATAGTTTTATTTAAAAACTAGTATCCTTTATTCTAAATACCTCTAGACAGGTGTTTTTTGAAGCAATGATAATTTATAACAAAACATTCATTGGATTCATTGAAAAATCTAACTGATAGGTATAATTTTTAAACCGCTTAAAATTATTAAATTAAGTATGTTATAAGTAAATATTTCGATTTTTTATAACAAATTTAGAATAACCCTGATTTATATTTTTGATTTTGTTATATTTATCGTTTATAGTACTGGATAATAAGATTGAAAATTATTATTCTCAATAGAAGTCTATGTTTTTAAATCTGATGCAAAATTATAGAAGAATTGAATTGGTTTTTTTTTTGTCGCTTATTTAAATTTTAAATATGGTATGGTAAAGACAACATACTAAAATTCAAAGCGTATCTTGCTTGTTGGGCGTTAATACGCATAAATTAGTTAATACATTCTAAATCATGCACGTTTATTAATCGAGTGTAATAAGAACAAACACATTTTAGTTTTAGTACAATGTTAAAAAGGCTTTGAGTTAGAACGAAATCTGTATAAACAATTTGAATACCAAAGTATACAAAGTCAAATGACATTTAAATTAGTTAGTGGAATTCAATGTGCACCGGCCGAAATATCTAAACCGAAAAGTGGGGTACAAAAATGTGATATAAGGTATGTAAAATTTTTTAACTTTTGAACCATTTATTTACATCATATTTAGGTGCGATCTCAGAGAACGTGGCTTAAAAACAATACCGTTATAAATAATGTAACGAACCGAGTCATAATATATAATATGCCCATTATAAACATCTTAGTCAATTTTTGTGAAATTTTGGAATTTACTGTGTTTACCATGGTGGTTAATTTAGCACATTGTTTAGTTATAAACACATAAGAACAAAACATACATTTGGCGTAGAAAAAATAGGAAGTACAAAAATAAAAATATAGATAATGACTGAAGATTAGGTGGTGAAAACTAACATTTGAAAATTTAAAAGTATTTAAGAAAAGCTGATCGATATCGGGGTGCGGGTGTGGAACATAAAAGGGAATATTAATAAAATGTGGGAAAAGGTAGCAGATAGTATTAAGGTTGCTATGGAAGTCGTTGGCGATAGTAGAGGTAGTATACAACAGGATAAGCAAATATGGTAATAGGCAATATAAGTGAAAGAGATAATATTAAAGAAAAAAATTACAGTTTAAGAAATGGTAAAATACCTGAGAAAACATGGAGTAGAATATAAAAATTTATCTAAAGGATCAAAAAGTGCAGAGAGTAATGCTAAATTAGAAAAAAATGCTAGGATAATAAGATGAGTTGCGTGAGTGGATAGAAAAAAAATAAAGGGAAAAAGAAGTCTATAGGCTGACTAAGGAGAGAGAAAAACAATCCAGGGAGTATAGAAATGTTTAGTGTATAAAATATGAAGATAGAAGGATGTTAACAAAGGACAAGGACGTGATAAAGAGATGGAAAGAATATTTTGAGGGATTATTAAATGAAGAATATTCGAAAGAGGCAAATGTTAGAATAGAGTGTAATTTGAATATGGTGGATTCAATGAGGAAAAAGCAAGTGTGGATTACTGTGAGAATAATAAAAAAAAAGCAGTGGGGCTAGATAGATTACCAGTAGACATATGAAAAGTATTAGGAATTTTAAATATAGAATGGCTGACAAAGTTCTTCAAAAAAGTACTATTTGAAAAAAAAATGCCAGAATCGTAGAAGAAGAGTTATGTGAGCTTAGCTTTAAGTCCTTACTTATTTTCCCTAGTAATTGATAGAATTAGAAAGGATATACTGTTTTAAGATGATATAATACTTATATATATAGAATTATAGACTTAAAGAGTGGAGGGAAGCTCTTGAAAGTAAAGGACTAAGGATTAGTATTAATAACACAGAATATATAGAGTATGATTGTAGTGAATGGGAATACAGGGGAAATAGGGAAAGACATAAAATAAAGTTAAGGGGGGATGTAGTAGGGAGTTGAGAGGTTCGAGTATTTAGGGTCCGTTGCATAGAAAAATTGGGGTTTCGACGAAGATGTGGAACATTGGATTAAGTGTGGATGGATTGAGTGGAGAGAAGTGTCAGGTCTTTTCCGTTACAATAGAATCCCTATTAGGTACAAAAGGTAAATTTTATAAGGCATTGATGAGAGCTGTAATGATGTATGGAACAGAATGTTGGGCAGTAGATAGGAAGATAGAGTAGAGAAAAGGTGTAGCAGAGATGAGAATATTAAGTTGGATGAGTAAAGTAATTAGAGATGATAAGGATTGAGTATATAAGAAATAGTATAGGAGTAGCTTCGATAGTTGACAAAATGAGGGAGAATAGATTAAGATGGCTCTGGCATGTATTGAAGAGGGAAGATACTAAGGAAGTAAGATTAGTAAAGGAAATATATGTTGATATAAAGAGGGATATAGAAAGAGGGGGAGGATAAGACCGAAAAAAAGGCGGGGGTGTGTTGGCAAGTGATATGAGGAAGGTAAGGGCAAATTAAAAAGATACGGGAGATAGAATTAAGTGGAAGTATAGGACTAGGGTGGCTGACTCTAAATAGTTGGGAGAGAAAGCGAAGGAGAAGTGGAAAAGTAAAATAATTACTCAGTAGTATAATTTTATTACCGAATCTATTTTGAGTCGCCAACATATTCCGCGTAAATCATGTGATAAAAACAAAATTTGTAGATATTGTCATAATGTACATAATTTTAAGCTAAAATATATTAATATCGGTATTGTGAAGTGTATTATCCAATAAATTCATATAATTTTTTTTCATAATTTTTTCACACTATAAATTTATCACTATTCACGTATTATTTTGTTTAAAGTACCGACGATGAAGAAATGATTAAAGTTATCAGATTTTAAAATGAACCTGATGACGATCCTGATATTATAAATACAAGTATTTCATTTGAAAGGAAAGTCAGAATTTTTTTCCCAGGTAGTAGGTATCTATGGACTACATATTTATTTAACATTTTATAAATGGTATGAATATGATATAAATTAATTTACGGAAATGATATATTTTCGAGTTACGCGAGAAAATCTATGTAAATACGGTATATACTTTGGTAAATGTTGAACAACATCATAATACTATGTAGTTACCTAGGTATACGTATAAAAAAAATGTAGTTCACCGCCACACATTTTAGTTAGTAGCTATTAAATTAAGATACCTATTGAAAATGTAGTAAACAAATAATTGAGAACGAATGGTATTCTTGATATTTTTTTAAAGGCTTGTACCACCTAATTTACAAAATTTATTTATTAAAATACATATTTTAATCATAAGATAATTAGATCTACTGGTATAACTATTTTATTTGAAATAAATGTGGCTAAAACTTTTTTTTTTCTCACTTAATTAAATATATATAAAAATATGAAACAAATAAATTAATTCAAGATTTACACCTCCAACACAAATGGTGACACACTCGGAGCTATTGTTGTTGACATAAATTTAAGTGGTCAAAAGTAAACAAAAAATTTCTCTTTTAAACAATTGAATAATATATATGATATAGAACTCTTTTATTCTATGCCCAAAAATTGTATAATAATAAAAAGATTACAAATAGTATAAGTATAAGTATATTTCAATAACTATTTTTATATCTTCACCATAATCAAAATACCAAAAAGAGTTTTTATATTATCTAATGATATGCTGTCACGGTCTAATATTTTATACAAACTATGCAAATACTATTATTTAAGAGTCGGAGATATAATGGCAATTTAAAAATTGTATACCCTTTAAAAAAAATTCCGTTTATATGGCCTCGTATATGAAGTATATATGAAGTATATGGGTTGCAAAGTTGGTTAATCAGCTTAGCTAAGCTGACACAGCATATCATGAAAATATCATTTATGAAATCATAATATTGATATTATGCTAAATATTATATTAAATGCATATTTACGAGTTTATTGTAAAAATTTGGATGAACAAAACTTAATGATTGTGTATTTTTGGAGAAATTGTATAGAAAAATTGTTTACTTAAATGATTCATCTTAATATGCTAAAAACTATAGATCCATATCATTAATTTCCCATATTGCTAATTTCTTTAAATCTATCGTTTACTCTAACATAAAAATAAGCTTGAACCGTATACTTATTGACTAACAACATGGGTTTATACCTAGGTTATAATGACCTAATATATAAATTCACTAATATACTAAATCAACTATTACTAGCAGAATTGTATTCGCATTATATCTTACTGATGTTTTAGAAAAAGTTCTAGACCAAGTGCATGTGATCATAACTAATTTCAAAAAAATATTTGATACAGTACATCATGCTATCCTAATTAGAGAGCACAAAGCGCTAGGAGTGGATGATTCGCTTCTTTCATGGTTTGATTCGTATTTATAAACAATTCAATATCCACTCTGGTAGATGTATCATCAGGGAGTCTATTTAAGTCCTTTTCTTTTTTATTTTATTTGTAAATTCCACAAATAAATGGGCTAAAAAGTCAAAATGTATACTTTTTTCCGATGATATAAAGATATACTTAACAATGAATGATTAGAAAATCTGTCTCACACTTCAATCACAGCTTCATATATTTTTCACTTGGATAGAACATCTCCATCTAGGACTTCATCTAGATAAACAATAGGCAACATAATCCAATCTTCTATTCATATTTTCTCAATGATACTCCTCTTCAACAAGTTTTCCTGTACGAGGATCTCGGTATATACCATACACCCTCTTTGAACTTTGACCATCACATTAATATTATCGTTTGTAAAGCCCTCAAAGTGTTGGGTTTTATAAAACACAATACTTCAAATTTTAAATCGATAAACTGCCTACGTATCCTTTACTGTGGCTTAGTTCGTTTTATACTGAAGTATGGTGCAATTAATATTTGGCATCCATATCTAATTAAAAATCAGAATAGATTAGAGCGCGTGCAAAATAGATTTATTTTATATGCCACATATATAGGTACTAAAATAGATCATTCACCTTGACTACTTATCCATTCGTTCTAATTTAAATATACCCTTAGGTACTCTCTACTCGTCGATCTAATACTGAACTTGAGTTCATCACATCTATCTCAACGGCTCTTTGGATGTTCCTGAAATTTTTGCTGATATCAAACTACGAGTCTCTTTTTACAACTCTAGAAACCATGCCCTTTTCCTTATACCTTCTCATCCAACTTATTTTGCTCATAATCAAACATGACACCGTATACTTCGTTTTTTAAATAATATAACAACTTACTTTCTGTCTTAATGATAAATGTTTAGTTATAAGATACTTTGTTTAGTATGTTCACTTAATATTTATTTATTTAATATATACTTTGTTCTAACTTATATTGATGCCCTATGGTGTTAATATATTAATAATAATAATCAATAAATGTATATATTATTATAAAATTATCCCTTAATTTGTATTCTAAATGCTAAAGTATCGATAACATTAAACAAATAATTGTCATTAATACTATTAAATTATTGATACTTATAACTTATAACATAAACCCATTAAGAAAACAAATATATAATTTTATTTTAGAAATAAATTTTGAATGAAACTTGAAATAGAGCTAATATATACAATAATATTATCATTATACCAATTAATATTAATAATAATATTACCAATAATACGTTTTATTTACGATTTTATGTTATTCTTATATTAAATAGTTTTCCGATAAATTATAGTTATTTGAAAATTTTTTAGCATTATCTACTCTTATATTTTATTATAATAGTAAACTTAAAAGTCGAATTTTAATATAAATTGATAATTCATATAATTGATATTATAGTTTTTGGATTTATATTAAAAACATTTTACACTTTAATTTCGAAGACACACAACTAGAGTAGATGCTTAGGAATAATATAAATTAATAAATTTCAATGTAATTTCAGTAAATTTAGAATATAATATATAACAGAATATAAAAGAATATAATTGAAATATTTAAAAATGGTTAATTGTATTTATAGTTACGTTTAATCAATTATTTAAAGTTTTAAATTTCAAAGTACTTACTAAAATTAAACGAAATTTTGCAACTTATGTGAATATAATGCATACTTATATGTTTCCATTTTACTATAAAAAAGAGTTTCGTCATAATTTGTAATTACCAATTTTGATTATTAAAATATCATACCTTTATGTAAGTAAATTGAAATTAGTAAAATTTCAAGGCATTTTGTTCTTCGATACTGCTAATTTTGTGTTTGCGTTTTTTTTTATTTTCATAAGTCAGAAACATCTAAGTTATAAATAATGACAGTTTCAGTCATTTAAAGGCTTTGCAATTATAAAGCGACTTTACTACGTTAAAAAATAATAATAATACGCTTAAATTATTTTCAAGATACGTTAATAACGTTGGTTTTACGTTTATATATGTTATTTCTTTTAATTTCTTTTAGATGTTTTGTTTATAAATGAAAACGAAATAGCTTTTTTTCGCAATAAATTTTATTGCTTGGTGAAAAAAATGCGGTTGCAAAAATGGAAACTTTCTTTTTTTTGGACACTACGATTCCATTTTATCCAATAAAAACCCGGTTGTTTGGTAACACTAACAACGGCAGCCGTTGAATACGGTTTAAAGTTTTCACGACCTTTTGTATTACACTCGGTAAAGTAGGTATAAAATAGTTTTACCTTGCAAAGTAAATGTAGTTCATTTGTAGGTACTATCAAGTAAATTATCATTTTTTTTTTTTTTTTTTACGTTTCATGTTTTTTTTCTCCGGTAAATACAAATACTTATTTTGAGTGAGATTTTTGTACTTACAGAAAATGTTTTTATTTTAACTTTTATCGATTAAGTATTAACGCCACCGTATAAAGTATATATGCCTGTGTATATACTACATAATACATATATGGTTATTGTAACCTGTAATAATAAAACACTGAAAATAATCGTTTTTACGATCACATGTCACATATTTGCATTATTAAAAAAAAATTTGTCATTTATAACAAATTTATATTTATGTAGATAGTTAAATAAAATTAATTGGTGTATGTAATTTTATAAAATATATAATAGGAACTTAAACAATACTCATACACAACTGTAAATTATTATAATTATTATCATTTAATTTTTTTTTAAAAGTACTCTATCATAAGAATTATTTTAAAGTATTTTTTATATTTTTTGTAGGCATAAAAATATAAAAAAAAATATTATATGTCACGCCAGCGCAGAAAGTTTAATTTTCGATGCTAATGGAAGCGATGGAATGTCACCTTTTTCTTTTGTTCAGCAATTTTTACCGTCCATCGGGTGGTATTTTTGTTTTTCTACGAATTGTATCATTATTAATTTACATACCTACTGATGTAATTATACATTTTTTTTTTTTTTTTAAACATCGGTGATACTCAGGATAAGATTAACAAAAGTTATAGAAATCAGTGATTTAAACCTGTTTAAGTAATTACATATATATATAGTTTTATTTTAAAAGTAATATCCTTTATTCTAAATACATATAGACAGGTGTTTCCTAAAGAAATGATAATCCATAATAAAACACTCATTGGATTCATAGAAAAAATGTGACTGATAGATATAATTTTTAAACCGCTTAAAATTATTAAATTAGGTATGTTATAAGTATATATTTTGATTTTTTAAAACAAATGTAGGATAACCCTGATTTATATTTTGGATTTTATTATATTTACCGTTTATAGTACCGGATAGTAAGAATGGAAATTAATTAATTATTCTCAATAGAAGTCTATGTTTTTAAATCTGTTGCAAGTTTATGAAATAATTGAATTGTTTTTTTTTTTCTGTCACTTATTTAAATTTAAATATAGTTCGGCAAAGACAACATACTAAAATCCAAAGTGTATCTTATTGTTGGGCGTTAATACGCATAAACTACTTAATACATTCTAAATCATGCACGTTTACTAATCGAGTGTAATAACACTGTGCAACAACAAACACGTTTTAGTTTTAGTACAATGTTAAACATGTCTTTGAGTTAGAACGAAATTCGTATAAACAATTTAAATGCCAAAGTATACGAAGTCAAATGACATTTAAATTAGTTGGTGGAATGTGCACCGGCGAAATATCTAAGCCGAAAATTTTGTATAAAAATTCGATATAAGGTATGTAACATTTTTTTAACTTTTGGATGGTTTATTTACATTATATTCAGGTGCGATCTCGGAGAACGTGGCTTAATAACAATACCGTCATAAATAACGTAATGAACCGGGTCGAACGATAAATCATAATATACCCGTTATATAAACGTTTTAGTCGATTTTTGTGGAATTTTGGAATTTACTGGGTCGTACCCACGGTGGTTTATTGAGCACATTGTTTAGTTATAAACACATAAGAACAAAACATACATATTCAATCGATGACATCGACCGTCTATTATCTAGACTGCTGCAGTTACAAATAAAAAATTAATATTTTACTGAAAACAAGAAATAATTTATGGATTTTTTGTCCAGATTGTAGGAATATTAAAGTACATCTAAATATTTAGCATTACACTTTTTTCTACAAATTATTTTATTTTATCTTAAGAGTTGTGACCGTAATTATTAATTATATAATATTTAATAGGATTTTTAAATGTCTGTTCGATTTCGTTATAGTTTATATTATAATAATTTTACTCGTAATATTATTATATTTACGCAAACTGTTGGTAGCTGTTATATCATATATATATATTATTTATAATAATTAGGAAAACCTTTGTAAATTATTATTTATGTTCATATTCTACTCAAGTTGTAAAAAAACTATTAAAGTACATAATATTTACTTTTGTCATGCAATTAAAATGAATATCAATAAAATAGACTTTAGAGTAAAATCGTATACCTACACTTTTTTGTCGTATACTCAGTAGAATATTGAATAACAAGATATGATAATAGTTACTTCTAATTTTCAATACAGTTTAATTATTAAATTATTTAAATAACAAATATATATCTTTAAAAAGTGTTGATATGGGTATTGATATACACGATGTCATATTATTTTAAATAGTATTTAAAATAGGTATAATAGATACAGATACTACCTGCTTGTATAAAAATATCTAAAAATACATTTAAGAAAACTTTTTTTTCTAGTAATTTTTTTATACACTATATCACATTTTAGAGTATGACTATTGTTTACTAATCACTCACGTATAATGTTTATAAAATATATATTAATTTGGTTATGTATAGAATTCTTTATAAAATATAAAAATATTTCTATCTATAAAAAAATATTATATTATATATAGTAGATACAGTAGGTAAATTTATTAAATAATACATATTATGCATATAGATACAATCATATAATCAAATATTATAAAAATTTCATTTATTTTTTTATTTTTATTAGTTTTTCTTTATTTGACATTTTGTCCATACAGCCAGTATTCGCCAGTTTGATGACCTGTAATATAGGTGCCTGCCGCATAATTATAATTTGAGTGTCGCAACTATATATTATCATAAAAATAAATAAGAGCTATCAATTGATTAACAATAATTATTCATTAGGTTTTATTGAATTATTCATTTGAAATTTAAATTAATCAAATAAAAATAATCCTTAAAATAGTAGTAAAGTTACTTGACTTATTTTAAAATGTGTTTTAGTTGTTGCAGTATTCACACTGGATGATTGTTGCATTACTCAATAAAAACGATATAAAAAAATCAATACTCATACCTACTAGAATAGTTGACTTATAATTTATCAGTTTAAACTATAATGTCGACACGGTTTATTGAATGCAATTTATTTAACGCAATAAAAATTAATTGAAACACAATTCGACGGTGAAATCCGTTTGAAAATTTGATTGAAGACCGACGAGGCAAAATCATTTTTGACATATTAAAAATCATTTAAATATTATCCCATTTGAATATACGCAAATCGTAAAGCGATAAAAGTAATTTGAATTTTCGTTACAATCAAATAAAAACGTCAAACTCATATTATATTATATTTGAATATGCATAATGTAATAATACGTATATTATGTGATATTGGATTTATGTAAAAACGATACACATATATGCATTGTAAATATTGCGACTGTAATAATATTTAATTACGGTTTTTTTATTGTTATTATTTCTATTTTTTTATGATTAAATTACATTTAATTTTTATATTATAACTTCGTAGAAGTGTAAACACGAGTTATATTAGTTTTTTAATTAAAACTATGTTTTTAATCAACCAAAGTAAAATTTTGTCAACTTTTTAAATTCCAATATTTTTACGTAAATATTTTTATTTATTTATATACGTTAATATTTCTACGTAAATTAAATTTTCCATTATTATAGGTATAACTGACTAGATATACAGGTATAAAGTATATAATGTGTATCTATGTGTTGTTATGAGAACCATTACAAAATTAGAGCAGTTGATATCTATTAACATATTATGTACCTACCAATTTTCACATGACACTTATTAAAGGGGTCAAGAGAGGGACGTTCCCCTGGAGAATTATTGGCAATAAATGATTGCTCTAAGACCTATAGTAAATTAAAAAAATAAAATAAAATAAAGTCTGGTACCTACTCCTTTAAATTTGCCTTATGTGCACCCATGCATATTCTTGTATTACCTACTCTCTTTAAATTTTTTGATAATTATAGAATAATTTTAAAGTTTTTAATTACTATTTCTAGGTAAAGGATCAAGCCAATTTAGATTTATCTATTTAAAAAAAAAAATTATTAATGGATACAATTAAAATGAATAATCTATAAAAGTGTATTGGGAATACGAAATATTCGTTTTTGTTTTGGTTCTTTTGTAGTAAATATTTAATTGGTTTTTAAATATATGTATGGCAGACATAACATTTAATTTAATCTCTTAGCGAAGGTGTCTTATAATAAATTATTGTAATCGTCTGTATTTAAGGTGTACGTGATTCAATATAATAATTTGTAAATATACAGATAATTTCTCTTTTTCTGCCATACTATGAAAATAATATAAACATTACAAATTACAATATTAAAATACAATTAAAATGTAAAAATAGAGTTAAAGTCGACTACGTGCGCCATTACACGTTTAGAATAATAATAACTGTAGTAGATTAGTTTGAAATAGTTATAAATCTATGCTTATTTTTTTTTTAACATTTTAGGTGATTTATTAATACAGTTAAATATCACTTTGTAAAATGTGTCTCATTAGTCGTTACAAAACCAAAAAAACAATATTGAAAAAAATACATACTTAAGACTCACAAAATAAGAGTCCTATTTACGTATTTATATATTAAAACATTGTTCTTCTCCTCTGCCCTTTTACTTGAAAATTTTAATTTCGTTATATCCTAGTCCTTAACTTTCGTCCTGAAACCATCTTGTTTTTGAATCTTTTTTTATTACACAAGCCAACTTCATATTACTTTTCAATGCATCCGGATACAAAAATTATACTACAAAATTATATCATAATATTTGAATTATATATATAAACAAAATTATATTAAAAGTTTAATAATTTTTATTGTCCAATTTCCGAGAAACAAATAATTACCAAAAATGTATATCTAGACTTTTCCCTACTTTTTTATATCATTAATTGTACCATAATTTTATTAATTATTTTATTTAATTTAACCTCTGGAAGACTTGTATATTAATATGGTTCACATATGAATGTATGGATACAAGCATGCAAATTTTGTAGGTGTCAATAAAAAATATCAATAATAATTTAAGAATTAATTGAATATTTTCTCGTAACATTATATAACTCCAATATTAGAGTACATATCATTATAGGATATTTATTATACACAATTTTATATGTATATTATATATAAATATATATATATATATCTATTTGCACTACTCAATATAATATGCACTTGAATGTTTGAATATAAAAAATTCAAATATAAATATAAATAAATATATTGTACTTTACCATACACAGGGCTAGCGGGAAAAGAGGTTTAGGGGGTTGTGGCAACCACTCACTCAATAAATAAATTGATAAAAATCAATTCCAATCAGTAGAAAAAAAATGTACTCTTTTGAAGAAATATTTGGAAATTTAGTCGACAAAATCGATAAAAGTCAATGACATTTTTTTTTTGTTTATTCACCGTTTTGAAAAAATATTTCGACAGTTAATTTATGATTTTTTTTTATTTATTAACTCTAAAAAAAAATAATTTCATAAAATTACTCTAACGACCCCCCACAAATATTTTTTAGCACCGGTCCTAAACCCACAATATTTCGAATACCAGATTTTGTAAACGTATAAATAAGTATTTATGAATACTTAAATTGCTAAATTGTAAAACAATATCTATATGTTATGTTTATTGTTCATTGTATATCAATGTAATGAACCATTAAGTTACATAAAACTTAAATTGTTTCCGAATTTGTGTTTTTTTAAGTGCATTGAACGCGTCACATACATATAGGTATGTGATCAATAACACATTGATAATTGGATTAACAAGAAGCTATTCTTTAATTTTTCAGTAATTCTATGTTCACCAACAAGTGGCTAAGTATTTATTTTATGAGAATATATTGTGTATTCAAAAATAAAATGAAATTCTAAGAAATTTATATTTTTGGGATGAATTTAAATATATTATATATATATTGTATATATGCATAACATTTTTTTTAAATCATTATACACATATGTGTATATGAATAGTATATTATTAATATTTTTGTGTTCGAATTTAAATTGTAGACGAAGAAACGGCAAAAAAACGTGCCAACATAAAGCAAAAATGGTGAACCTTATAATAATACGAGTATAATACTCGTATATCATGTAAAAAAAAAGGTTGTAATCATTTAATACTTATTGAATTTGGTAGTCCTATCAATAGTTCAATAAAATATCACTCTTTTATTTATGTTCTCATTAAATTGATTAGTTTAGATATTTGTTATTATTTATTTTCCTTCACTTAACTATTGAATTCCAAAAGTGATTTTTTTTTTTTGCAAAACTACTCATAAACCATAACGTTCCATTACTACTGGATTATAACTAAATAACGGCCAAGAATCTTAATATTATTGCCAATTATTAATAAATAAAGAAAAAATATTCATATCTTAAATATAATTCCGGAAAGATTTTATATAAAATTATTAGACTTGAAAAAATATAATATATCATTTACTTTAAAATGTATCTATTTATTAATGGCCAAATATTATTATTATTGTTTTTTTTAAACTTCTTAAAACTTCTTAAAAACTCTTTTAAAATAAAGAAGTTTAAAATATAGGTATTTCTCGAGTAGTATATAACTATTTAATGGAATTTATGAAATTAATATAATTTTTTAATAAGTCATAATTATTAAATATTTATAGTAAATATAACGTAAACATATTGTTATATAGACATTTCCTACACATACAGATAGGGTTTTTTTAATACGATTATCCAATTATATTACATAAATGTATTATATTATACTAATACATATTCGTAAACTATAATTTAATATCTTTATTATGTTCATACTATAATATTTGTATATAGTAAGTGTTTATTAATAATAAAAGGACATTTTTCAAAAGTAAATTATAAAATTGGTAAGCTGTAATATTCAAATACCTAGTGCTCAAAAACTGAATAGTTTACTCGTAATTTATAAATGAAGATGCACAATTTATTTCGGTTAATTTTTTCTTAAATATAGTAAAAAATGACTGAAAACCATTAGGTAAATGAATATATTGTAAGGACTCCATATTACCGTTGTCAAACAAAAAATTCTAAGTATGTTAAATAAGTAATGCACATAAAAATGGTTATTTAGACTTCAATAAAAAAATAAGATTGATTTTCTCAAATGTTTAAGATTCAAATTTTAAACCTTATTTCTAATAATACATTAAACTTTTTTAAAATATTGAATATAAACTACAATGCATAAGTATACCTGATTACAATAACAAAATTCAAACAGAATTCAAGATACTTATTTAAAATAAAATAAAGTTAATGGAAATTAAAGACTATGAAAGTATAATAAACAGACATGTTAGAAGTGAAGATAATATTTCAAAAAATTATTAGGACTAAAAAAATTTCGAAAACAAAAGAATATGAACAAATTGTGTGCTTAAAAATTATTTAAATTTACTTATAGTTGTTGCCAAAGAGAGAAAATCAGGTACGTAATTGGTGGAAATACTTCTTTCTTTGAATAGGATTATAGTGTTAAAGAATGTCATGAAATATAATAAAATAAATATATTTATTTTAAATGAGTGAAATATTTAATATTTTAAATACATGCCCCGATTTTAGTATATTCTTTATGTACCAAACAAACAATTCACAGATATTTAAAAAACAATTTAGAAACATTTTATAGTTTACTTTTATAAAGTCATATTAATATTATACAAAGGTTTCATCCTTATAAGTTAGAGATCTATATATGTGTTATTTTTGTTGTCTGAATATATTAAGTTTAGTCAGAAATAAATACACATGGAAATGAATAACCCTAGGGTATAATAGGGTGATGTGTTATATTGAATTTGGAAGCAATGATAAAATATAATTTATATTTTCTTTCATTAAACTTTTTTGAATTGAGTTCAGTCTATATATGCTATATGCTATATACATATCTGCATTACAGTAAATTTCATTGTATATTTTAATAATTTGGTTAATCTTGTATTGTTGTCAAACCTATACGCTGAAATGCTCAAAATACATAATTGTAATAAATGGTGTTCGCGCGGGGAGCACTGACAGACCGAAGACCAGAGTCAAACACGACGAAGGCCACACGACAAAATATAAAAAATGTTCCTGAAAATTTGTCGGTTGGATGACCTAAGTGACGTGAGCCGAAAACTTTCATGGATAGGCAACTTAACGTATGGCCCCTTATTTTGTGTGAGTAGGCAACCCAATTTCCTAACGCCGTACTAATAATGAATAGGCAATTTAAGTCACGTATCATGCATAATCACGTAACATGCAACGATGACGATAAAGACAGAACAAAATGACGGAAAACGAAAAAGAAAATGGAATGAGTATAATTAATATAGAGAAAGCAACAAATAAAAGGAACGAGTAAGAAACAGTTTAATTTTTCTTCAAGAACTAAATAGGGAGGTACTTAAAAACTACACTTAGCTGTGGTCGGTGATTGATTGACTTCGGTCCGAGATCCGGTGATGGACACAACTAGATGACCTTGCCGGCCGATATAGGTCTTACGTTGAACACGTAGTTTGGCACCAATCCCGATCTCGGGTGATCATGATTTGGTACCCACAAAACACGCAGGATAGCTAGATGCGTTGAGTGCTTATAGTGGTGAACTGACAGGAGAAGTCAAGGATGATGGTGAACCAATAAATTATGAAATTCATAAATAAATAACTCGTTCGTGATATTTTTTATTTTTATTTGTGACATTTGGGAAATGTCCTTATAAAATATACCTAATGTGTAAGTTTACAAAGAATGTCGGTAACTAAATTTTGGGGTCTAGGACATTTCGGCGCGGCCATTTCGGCGCGACCGTTTCGGCACGGCCGTTTCGGCGCGAAGACATTTCGGCGCTGACCATTTCGGCGCGAGGACATTTTGGCGCAGCGTTTTTTTAAATTAAATTTGTAATTTTAAAATAATAGTTTGCAGGTATAACAATATAATACAATTTTAAAAGTACAAAATAAAAAAGCATTTTTAATTATAACAATTCTTTTTCATAAAAAAAAAGGAAATAAATTGTAAATAATAATGAAATATAATCTGGA
>JAIPRL010001757.1:0-46898 GCA_025469235.1 Pemphigus obesinymphae | reverse complement strand
GATAGTTATAACTTATAATTTAATATATAAAAAATTATATAGATATAATCTAATTAAACATTACATAAAAATTATAAAAGTAAAGTAAAATTCTATTAAAAAAAGAGGACGCGCCGAAATTTCCTCGCGCCGAATTATCCCAGCGCCGAAACGGCCGCGCCGAAACGGCCACGCCGAAATGGCCGCGCCGAAATGTCCGATTCCCTATATTTTGTGTATACGAAGAGAATAAAAAAACACTTATTACAATATGAGTTTACTATAATAGTGAACGAAAAAGCAAATGATAATATTATAATTTATAATACACAATGACTGTAGGTATGCGTTGCCACGATGGCGAACACGGACTAGACGACAGAATTATAATAGGTACGAGTTGCCTCAACGGCGAACGTGGAACAAAAAAAGATTTTAATAATAATAATATACAGAGAAAAATACAGATATAAAACGATAACAATAATAATTACATAAAACAGAATAATTAAAATAGGTAAGTAACGGAAGGGGGATGGACGGAGTCGATTAATTTCCGGCCGGTTTATCGCGCATTGAAACGACCGATATTATTAAATTCAAATATTTTTCGTAATATACGAGTACGACATATTGGTGCAAACATAACTGTCCACTTTGAAGGACCCTTTAACAAATTGGGAGAGGACACAGTTTGACTGCTGGTCTTTTTAGAAGTCCTGATGCCGTTTAAACGGTGGCAACGCGTGATATTCCATCTGATCCTGGATGCAAATGAATGATGCGTCCTAATGTCTAATGAAGTGGGTGCGTAGCTTCTTTAATTAAATGTTTATTAATTCATTAATAAATTAATTATTAATTATTAATTAATAATTAATTCGAAACGCGAAGATAGACTGCTGCAGCGTACCCTTTCTCTGAGGTGTCTGCAAACGCGTGTTGTTGTATACAGGTAGAAGAGTCTATAGTAAGACGACGAGGAACGGAATGGTTTTTAATCAGATGTATCTCTGACTGATACCGTGTCCATGAATCGATAAGATTGACACAAAGTGGATCATCCCATTTGATTCCTGAGGTCCACAATCGCTGCATGAAATATTTTGTCCAAAGAGTTATAGGAGAAAACAATCCTAACGGATCAAAGGCTCTGGCGATATTCAACAGTACTGATCGCTTGGTCGGTGCAGTAGAAGACTTCCGGGTTTGATACGAAAATGTATCGGTTAAAGAGTCCCATTTCAGTCAGAGAATTCTCATCAATAGATTTTCACTGTTATCCAATAACACAGATGGGGACATAGCGCGATCATTTTTCGCAATAGCTAATAATATTTTATGATTATTACTATCCCACTTGCGCAGTTCAAATTGAGCATAGGAGCAAAGGTGAATCAATTATGATTGGTATTCCAGAGCTGCCTCTTCTGTATTTTTACCAGTAAGTATATCATCGACAAACGTATCGTTCATGAGAGTAGCAGCGGCTAAGGGCCATGCATCACAATATTGTTGTGCCAATTTTCTTAGGTTGCGTAAAACTTGAAATGGGGCAGCTGATGTTCCATACGTTACTGTGCATAGCCGATATTCTTCAATTGGTGATTCGTTGTACAGCGCCATAGGATTCGTTGGTAGTCACGATTATTCGGATGAACCAGAATTTGGCGATACATTTGTTTAATATCAGCAAGAAACAAATATTTCAATAAACGGGCCCTTAACAGGACAGCTTGGATATCAGGCTGGAGTTTGGGTCCGACGTACATATCCTCATTAAGTGATGTTCCGGTCGTAGTACGTGCAGATGCATTGAACACAACTCGAAGTTTATTCGTTTTGCTATCCGAACGTAATACACAATGATGCGGAATATAATAATTTAAAGCAGTGTCTCTATCTTTAGGCGGAATCAATTACATATGGCCAGCAGTAAGATATTCTCGCATAAAATCGGCATACTGTTGACAGAGTTCTACATCTCGACTGAGCTGAACTTCAAGCACTTTAAACCATTGAAGCGCTACAGTTTTTTAATCACCAAGTAAAATGAGTGGTAATTTGAAAGGAATTCCGACTATAAAACGTCCGGTGTTGAGCCGAGTAGTGGTTAATTTATAAAAGTCTTCTGCTGCAATTTCATCTGAGCTGAGATGACAAATTCCCGGCAGTTCTTCTATTTTCAAAAATTGTTTCAATGTTTTATCAATTTCTTCCGAAACTGACATTCACAGTGACGTTAAATTGAGTGAGTCACTGGAATTTTTAGGTCCCATGAGGATCCAACCGAAGACAGTTTCGTGATCCATTGGTTCACCAAATTGGCCATTGATCTTCCCATCAAGTAATAATGATGGCAAAATATCAGCGCCCAATAAAAGGTTAACTTCACTTGGGTTATGATATGAAGGATCAGCTAAAGGAAGATTTCTTAGGTGAGACCACTCTCCAGGAACGATGGATATTTGTGGTGTCTGTCCAGTGATGGTTGGAACAATGAAAGTATCAACGAGAAACAACGGATTTGATTCACCACATGGTGTAATGGTGATCAAGGGTCGATGTAGTACTAGCAAAGATGGTAACATTTACGGAGGAATGATATCGTCTCAGCATTAAAAGTGATGCAGATTCATCTGTAATAAAACTTGCTTGTGATCTACTGTCTAGCAATGCTCTAAGAGAATAGAGAGAACCATCATTAGCACGAACATCCAAGAGTATAGTGGAAAGTAGAATCACATTTTGAGGTTAGCCTTTTACTAAAAGAGACAGGATACTGTCTTCAACTACAAGGCGATCTACTTCAACAGTATTAGCCACCGCCTGTAAAGTAGAAGATTGTGAATCAAAATGTAACATGGTATGATGTGACACATTTTATACACTTTTGACATTTATATTTTGATGGACACGATATTACCGAATGCACAGGTCCAAGACAATTTATACAAAGTTGATGTGTTTTAGCTAGTTGAATGCGAGTTTTTCATTAAACACATTGCACTTTCTAATTGAATGTTGATGTTGACCAAGTGGACATTTTACAACAGGTGTCTGATTAGTAGTAGCAGTGGTCCTTGTGGTTTCGAGGGGTTTTGCCGTTTCCAGCCCCGCGGCCACCTTATATTAGCGCTGTGCGCTATTCAAGAGGACCAACGGGCTTCTGACCCGCCGCGAAGGCAGGCCAGCGTCGACATAGGGCCGACGAATACCGATACCATCATCCGTATACCGGGGGTACCGTACTGAACAGAATGAACAGCCTTGGCTGTGGTTTCGCTAGATAATGATTAGTAGTAGCAGTGAGAATTTTTGCCGAAGGTGGATTGAGATATTTGATATTTTGGGCATTTGGTCGAGAAATGAATTTTAATTGAACAGTTGTTGGTGTTAACGAGAAAGGAATACTTGAATGAATTTCGGCTGTCCTAATTTGATGATGCAAAAAATCAACAAACTCAGTTAATTTTTGATAGTGGTTTTCTCCAACAGTGGACTCCCAACGGTCCAGATGTTACTCAAATATATGAATTAAAATAGGACTCTATTGCCGAGTCACAAAATTTAAATTATTTAAGGCTGATGTATGTTCTAATATGCAGCTTAACTGATTTTTAATTGAATTAGTACCATTTGCCGTAGTCGGATCTAAAACAGCACAATCTGAAGTAGTAGATAATAGTTCGAGAAATTCACCTCTTGATTCTTTTGACTCATTATACTATAATCTTGCTGCTTTTTCAGACATCAAGCAAATGTTGTTATCGTCTCAAAAGACGAACCAAAGCATAATTCCAGTAGACGATATCACAAATCCATATATCCAATACCCAAAACGAAAATTTCCAACGTTATCCGGGATTATGAAGGATTGGCAAGGTTTTGAAACCGCTGTCGAATGTTTTGAAATTTTGAAGACGTCACTTTAAGGAGAAGCTCTGACCTTCATTTCTAATCTTCCATTGACGGCTGCAAATTACCCCAGTGCTTGGGAAATATTACGAACAAGATATGGAAATAAGCGCGATTTAGCCCGCATCCATCTCGAACCACTCCTGTTTTCATACATAGTTAAAGCAAATGATGCTAATTCAATTAAAAATCAGTTAAACTGCATATTAGAACATACATCAGTCTTAAATAATTTAGATTTTGTAACTCAACAATGGAGTCCTATTTTAATTCGTATATTTAAGAAACAATTGGCCCGTGAATTGCGATCACGTTGGGAGTCCACCGTTAGAGAAAACCACTATCCAAAAATAATTGAGTTTGTTAATTTTTTGCGTCGTCAAATTAGGACAGCCGAAATTCACTCAAGTATTCCTTCCTCGTCAACATCAACAACCGTTCAACCAAAATCCACTTCTCGACCAAATGCCCAAAATATCAAATATCTCAATTGACCTTCGGCAAAGATTCTCACTGCTACTACTAATCAGACACCTGTTGTAAAATGTTCACTTTGTCAACATCAACAAATAGTTAAAAATTAATGAACATTTGTTTTTAATTTTATTTTGTTACGTTAAATTAATTATAAGCTCTAAAATATATAATATTCAGGGTAAACTTCATATCCTTAGGATCTTAGGTTTTAAGAATTAACAGAAAATAATTATAATATTTCTTTTAACATGTGCAATTTTTTTTGTTTTTACGTCATTTTTAAACTTTTTTTGTTACATTAAATAAAACTATTAGGATAATTGTAAAATTTCATATTTAAAAATCATCTAAATCTAATTTTCTACCAGATTTGCAACTATAAAATGGGAACACAAGAAACATTAATTGGATTAATCCTTTAACTAAATGTTTTGGCTACAAATAAAATAAAATAAAGACACATATTATTTTAAAACCAATTAATGTATTTCTCACTTTGTCAATAATAAAAAAAATACGTTTTCCATACTATAATGTGTAATTATTTTATAATAATGAATTAACAGTTCAACCCTATTGTATTTTTTAATACTATTTATATTATGTAAATAAAATAACTCACTCTCATTAATTTTGTAGGAATGTAATAACCATACTATCGAATTACTGTTAATTTAAACAGATTAACTTGTAAATTGTGCATACACTGCTATAGAAACCACCACAGTAATTCATCGATGATGATAGTAATCAAGGTACAATCTTTTGAAAGGGTCGTGGAGAGGGTCGAACCATCCACTCACTAAATATATGGTTTTTAATGTCTGGTCGGACAATTTGGCACTTTAATAATTGATTATAAAATGTAATTTATTGGAATCATATATTAATGATCTAATTTAATTAATTCTGACATTAGTTTTATAACTACACTTTCAATAATTTATATTTTATATAATACATTTCAATAAACTATATTCGATTATTTAAAAAATAACGACTAAATACATGCAGACTGGTGATTGGGTATTAACACTAAATATAAACACAATTAACGTAACATTGAAAATCAGCAGAATATATATTTAGTTATAATAGATATTATATTGGTGATTGAATATACTTAATTAATATATTATTGCAAACAATAGAATATTGATAAATAGATTTGACTTTTATTTAAAAATGTGTACACATAATTTTGACTAATTTTAACACTATCTATCATTTATAAAATTTACTATAAAAATTAAAATATTATTATTTAATAAAATAATTCATAAAATAGTACAATATGCTACTATCTATTTGAACATTTGAATAATTGTATCTATTTTGTTTTTTTTTTTTTAATTTTTGAGGAAAAATATAATTCAAATCTAAATCTAGTATAACTACAGTATAGTCGTTTATACCTTTACCTGTTTGAGTAGCAACTAATTTAAGTTTGCATTTTTATAAGCATTTCCCTTTTTTCTATCTTCGAGATGGTCCGGAATATAATAATACGTCAATTATCGGTTTCGAACACGAATGGTACTAAAAATATGACCTATTAAATATGTATACTTACTCCCAATAGAAATTGTGTATCGCACCTACATTATATCGTATCCAAACATTGACCTACATTATAATGATGAGTAATGAAATTCATTAAGATAGAAGCATAATGTTACACATTTGTTAAGAAATCTCATAACATTACACATAGAGTTTGAGAATATTACCATTTCTGATCATGATGCTAAACTTATCATGCTGTTTCCATTCCATTTAATCCGTGTACAACAATAACATTAATTTGACTTGGGTCCCATCCAGTGTTGTTCATTTCGGTGTTAATTCTACTGACCGTATCATTACCTAGAACATACATAATATTTCGTTTAAATTCATTAATAATGCATTATAATGACGTAAACATTTTGAACATTAAATATACCTCAAGTATAAGTAAAACTTTATGTCAAGGCTAGGATTCATCGATTACATTTCCATTTCCTATATACTTATGCATTGAATTGGAATTCAAAGATGAATGATTTCTTTCGATAAAACGATTTTTAATGAAACTTTATGTTGTATCATAAACTGACAATTACAGTTTTCCGTTAATTTCAGTAGTTTTCCTAAACGTTTAAAAACTACTGAAAAATTTTAAATGAATATTTTTAAAATACAGATTATAAGAATTTTCCTTAGAAAACGATTTTTACGTGGAAAATCCTACTCTACTGTTTCTACCCAATATAATCTACACAGCATATAATAAAAAGAATCACAGTTCAAATAATTGTATTAAATTTCTGAACAGGAGTTACAATATTTTTACATTTTTATAATGCCAATAGTTAGTACTGTAGTAAATATTTAGTGTAAGTTAAAATTAAAATTAAAATTTTTTTAGTTTTTAATCAATTAATAATCATTTTAATTTTCAAAGGTATAATATTTTTTGGGCATTAATGGTAGTTTTCTGAAGAAAACAACAGGGGGAATCCAAAAATAACATATTTTAAGTATAAACATGTTACATTTTTAATCAGAAATATTTTTACTAAAATACTCTTACTGAGTTTTAGTACCAGAAAACGTGTGAGCTTACATATAAAAAGATATGCATGACCATGGCAATTATTTATGTGTTTTTCATATTTAAAGAATTATTCGCATAGTCGGCAGTTTTTTGTTATACTTTTGAAAGCTACATAAAAAATCAAAAAAATACTTATAAAATGTACCAACTAGAACTAATCCTATTATCAGAAACCTCTATACCCAAAAACTCTTATACCTTATTCCTTCTACTTAAAAAAGTGTAGGTATAATTAAAACACACATCTCTTTTTACAGTAAATAAAATTACCAATAATTATATATAGGTATAAATATTGATTTTTTAAATAGTCGAGTAGGAAATGATAACTAGGTAAACAACCCAGTAAACATGTAAACCTGTATTAAACAGAATGAAATGTTTAACATCATATAATAATTTAATAAAGTTGAGTTTATTATTTAAAAACCGGTCAGTACACATAGGTATATAAGTATCACGTATATCATATATATATATCATGTAATTAATACACGTATATCATTTTTTACATACAAAATATTTTATTTGTAAAAAAAAAAGATTATTAGTAAAAGTATCATTGGACCTAATATCAATAGTTGTATTGTAAAAATAAATGTATTAAAGTATTTTTATTTTTACAGCTAAAATGTGTAAAAAAAAAAAAAAAAATGGTATAATTACTTCTTTAGTAATTTTTACGTTTTATTGATTTTTTCTAGAATATATACTACCTTCTCTGGAATTTTTTCAACACCCCTTTAAACTCGTGAAAGAGGTGAATTATTAAGATCAAATTTAACCAAAATTACTTTATATTTTTGATGTATATATATTAAATATACATAAAAAAATATTCAAATGTATTTTTTGAGGTTTCATATTATTATAGTATTGGACTTTTCTTTGATTTGATTATATAGTTATTATTCTTAAGTTAAATTCTAATTTTATCTTGATTTTCACCTTTGCAGTGATTTCCCCTATATAATATGTACATATAGGTATTAATTATTTTAATAAGACCTGCGTTAATGTGTGGTTTACCATAACTTATAAAGTTTTAAATATTGAAAGTTGCATTTCTAAGTAAAATTTTATGCAGTAGGTGCCCACTAAAAATGTGTACAGTTCTCTCTATAAATTACAACCTATCTATTTATGGTTATTATTCTATTTCAATATTTCAACCTATTTTTATAGATTTATAACTATAATATTATATAATTATATTCCAAAATAGATTGAATATTTGTAATGACATTCATCTATTAGCTCTTACGGAGGCAATATTTTTTACTAGGTATGTACAATTATAATTTGTGCAGTTTTTAAATACTTATAGTGCAAGGCATGGGATTTAATAAGTCACGTACTACCCAATGACGATTGATTGTCGTGATTATATGATAAAATACAATACATTTTACATCACAAAACACACAGTCGTTTGAGCCTATTAACCCATTCTAGCACGTGCAAGTACCTAATTAAAAACAGACGAATATTAATGTGTCAATTATTGTTATTGAATCGTCTAAAATTCGTATATATAAGGACGTCTATTCACGTTTGTAGGGTACAAGAAGTATTTACAATATTGCATGTATAATATTGTCGTATTGATTGACAATACAGAAGATAAAAATGTTTCTGATTTTTTCGCTAACGTTCTCGCTCTTGGCCTTCAACATAGTATCTTCGACGAAAATTCGTAAGTTTCACATCAACCTTATTATAATACATAGTTTTTATTTTTTTTTTAAATTGTTATTAAGATTTGAAAATATTATTGAATTATTTTTTATTTTATGTGTGTATAGCTAGTTACGTAACGCCTTGCAAAGATTCCGAAGATTTAAACCAATGCGTTGTTAACGCGTGGGAGTTCCTCAGACCCAATGTGGGCGAAGGTAAAATTTTCCTTTTTTTTTTTTTTTGTTAAAACAATACATCGTAATGCACTAAGTGTACTTAAAAATAAATATATTACCGAGTACTCCTTAATACATATAGAACTGGTATTGTATTTTTATTTTTTTTCGTTTCTGAAATACATGTCGGTTTTTTTATTGATGTACCTACTCATGTGATGGGAGTCATACGAAATTATTAAAAACTCAGTTTACGTCGAGAGACGCACACACCCTGAGGGTTTATTTAAAAAATATATATATAAAAACGACAAAAAAAGAACGAATTCTTTTAAGTACCTACCCATAAAAATCGCATCAATATTTCATGATCCTGAAATATGGTTTTATAGCTTTGTTTTATTTTTTCAGGTATTCCCGTATTCAAAATTCCTCCTTTAGATCCTTTACCAGTAACGAAAATGGCTTTAGAAAAAACGCTGAATACTATTGACGTGAAAGTGATTATGACACAGTTAATAGTTACGGGCATGAGCAAATTAATACTTTCCAAAGTAAAGTAAGTGTAAAATTAAAAACAAATAACATACTGTATCTTTGTATTTTTTATGAATTATCATTAATCATTATAAAAGTGTAGACAAGTAGCTTCATTAAAATTAGCATACATGTATTTTAATTTGGAGTCAAGTAAATTTGTTTTGTAAATAAATAATTTAAATTTAGACGTATATATGGTGACGACGAAAATAGTAAAATTAATATAGTAGTGGTGAGAATTTTTATGAATAGGATCGGTCCGCTATGAATTCCAATACTATATTTTAATATTTAATGATAATTTCAGTATTCCATCATTTGTCCAAGTATGTTACATTAAAACTTGTTTAAATATAGGATATTCATTGGTAAATAGAAATAAAAGAGTTAGTAATCCTAACATAACGATTCTAAAAATGTATATGAGCATCATATTGGAATAAAAAAAGGTAACCTACAAAAATCGAAATATGTTTTTCAGTGTGGATCTAACGGATTTATCGGGAACGGCCAACTTGGTGTTTCCCGATTTGAACGTGACCATGTTATACGCTTTAGACACTATGCTCATGAAAATAGTACCAATGAAAGGGCAAGGAAAATGTAAAGCAACTATCAGTACGTATTAAATATACATTTTTCCGGTTTTTGACACAGAAAGTTTCAAATGCTATAGTTTTTGATTTTCGAATATTGATTTATTCGGAAAAAATAACAGTGACATACAAAATATTTTATTCATACCGAATAAATATAATAAAATATTGAGTTTATTACGTGAAATTGGATATGAACAATATATATTAGTTACTCAGAAATTCTTTGAGTTCAAAATCAAGAGGCATTTAAGTAGCCTCCAAAATTGATATCATTATAACTTCTATGGTCTTTTTTATTGTCAACTGTGTCTCTAATTATTTATTGGTTGTTTCTGTTATGTTAATATGGGAATATTTTAGGCAACGTAAAAATGGACGTGAAGGGAAAAGCGAAACTGAGCCCGAAAGATAAAGATGGAAACAGTTATCTGAAATTCACCGATCTGAAACTGAAATTTTTCATTGGCGATGTAAAAGGACGGTTGGTGGATACTAGTAATGTCCTGAAAAACCAAGTATTCAGTGAGTACCAGTGTAATTTTTGTGGCTTTTATTTGTAGACTTAGTAGTGTAGCCAGAAAATTAATAAGAGCTACAATCCAGATTATTAAAATATATTATGGGAAATAATGTGTACATTTGATGTACATTTTAATATAATTAAAGTATATATGAAATATATTCACTACAGACAATTAATAAAGGAAACTTTTAGACTACTACTGTCTATACCACAACTTACCAATAACTTATATATTTTTTTATACCAGTTTCTTTATCACTTTAAAATTGTTAGTATTGTTATATTGTTATTATTATAATCATACCCGGTTTTTGTATTTAAAAGTACATATTAATTATATATAATATACTTTATTTGGGAGACAACTCCTTTGACCGTCCCCAGATACGAATAGATATAATATGTCTGTTATTTTATTTCAGCCAAAACGGTTAACAGGTACTACGAGAATAACAAGCGTGAAGTTTTAGATATACTTACGCCGTTGATGGAAGCATATTGTCAACCGTACGCTCTGGGCTTGGTCAATGACGTATTGTCCACCGTACCGTTCGAAGCGATGTTAACAGCCTCCAGAGATTCTCGTGATATTTTGAATAATATTTTATAATCAATATTATTGTAATTATACTGTACACGCCTATTTAAAAATAAATATATAATAACAATTAATATCAATAATTTGTACGTTAGTATTTTATTGGAAATTAAATTGGAATTTTATAACAAAAAATGATCCGTATAGGTAATATAGAAATGAAATGGTTATTAACATTCGTAATTTAAAAATTTATAAAATTTATTGTACATATTTTGATAAATATATATTATAAAGTACTTATGACTAAGACTCAAAATCCTTGATTTTTTTTTTTTTATTTACCATTTTTAAATAATTCGAGTTTTAATTAGAAATGTTATAGAAATGAAATAATTTATCATTAGCGTGACTTTTAAACTTTAAATAATAACGCAATACTTCTCACTGCGTAACTCCCGTTTGAGTCAACTATTTGAATCGTAATGATCACAGAAATCCAATTACACCGAAAGAAGTTTGAGTGGATATATAATATAAATCAATATTGCATTTATAGAGACATCTGATAATATATAAAACAATTGGGAATAATATTAATGTATATATTATACACATTATACATACTACACATTTGGGTAAAAATATATTTCACTTACTTTATGTGTATATTAAAATTAATCAATTAAAATATGACCTGCGAAAGTTTAAAAAAATGTCGTCAAAATACAGACGGTAAAAGTTTGTCCATTGTTTTTTCGATTGTGTATTATTCTACAATTAAAAATAATTCTGAGTAAAGTTTATTATAACATTAATACGTTTATATATATATACTCGTATATATAAAAGGTAACCATGAGGCTTATAAAAACTAGTGTAAAAAATAAAAAAATTACTTCTTTAAAGTATCAACTAGAATATATTTTCTATCAAAAAGCACTTTTTTTTACAAATTCCTGCTCGTCTTATACTACCGCCCGAAAAGTGTATACAGAAATAAAAAAAAATATAATACGTTTAATACGTTCCAGAAAATCTAATATTTAATTTAATTTTGGGCAATAAGTGACTGAAAGCTATGACTTATACCTTTATCAATTCGTGTACAGTTAACAATATATAACGTTATAGGTATAATAAAAACTTTTAATTTCGAGTTTTACAATTATTACCTATATAAAGACTGACATTTAAATTTCAAAAGGAAAAATTTATTCATTTTCAATTTTTGGAATGGACGAAGTTGTAATGGTTTTATCGTTCTTATTGCAGATACTAATCCCTATTCCTGAAAGTGCACCGAAAAATCAATGGGCCTGTGGGAAAAAAAGTTTCAACGTTCTTTAAATTTTCTGGTAGAAATATTGTTATGTACCTACCCAAACGTGTCCGATTACTCCCGTTCGTTTAAAATGTTTACTACAAATTAGAAATATCTATTTGTATTCTAATACTATATATATTACTTTTAATTATTAAGATGGAAGGTACATTTCGTCTTGCTTCATTTGACCATCCCACCGATATTGATTGGATTACTTATATTTTTGAAATTCCATTTTTGCATTCAAGGCCAAAAGGCGTATTCCGTATAGTCTGTATCATATAATATTATACGTATGCGTTACCGAGTAAATTGTTTCATTTTTGTTTTCGTTTATTTAAATTCGGTCGGTGCCCCTCAAGGCATCACCCGTCCATTGTTTTTTTTTTTTTTTGTTCTCATGTTTATCGTCTGCAATACAACTATATAATATTATTATATTGTATTATATACGTACAGCGGATAGTGCGACCTCGGTCTGATTCGTCTTCTGTCCTCTGGGAGGCGAAATTCCGGGACACCGTGTCATTCAATTCACCGTCATTTGACGTAAAAAGATTGTATTTCGTTTAGCCGAATTCGTCGTTTTTTTCCCGTCTGCCCCGCCACACGTAAACCGAAATATACACACTCGCGCGCGCGCCAAGCATAATGGAAATATAAGTTTTTTATTTATTTTTCTTTTTTTCTTATTTTTTTTTTTTTTTTTGTAAAAATGAAAGACCCCAACTCCCGCGGCACTCGTGTTTATCGTTCGTGGCAATAATATAATAATATAGGTACACCACCGGCAGTGTTTATTTATTTATTTTTATGTAACCGACCGAACTGTGCCGTTCGCTTTTCTTTTATTTCCGTTTCACTTCCCCGGTGTCGTCTCTTAGCCGCGGCCGTCCGGAAAATGCCATTGGGTGTGCGGCGGAACACGCGCGCGCGGCAGCCAGCCGCGGAGACGCGGCCGTGAGACGGGGAAAAAATATATTTTTGCGGTTCTTACCTCGTCCCGCCCCGTACATATTTCCCCGCACACATTATATGTACCTACATCATACGTACACGTGTATGTATTATATATATAAATACACACGCGAGTGAACGAATAATAAAACGTGAAAATAGTAGACGGGGGGAAAAACTACGTAAAAACAACAATAATAATAATAATAATAATAATGTATATTATACGTTGTACATACGAATATAGGCGTATCCATATCTCGTGTATTATATACGGCCGTCATATATAGGTACGCGTGTGTGTGTTTTTATCGACTTGGGTTTTACGAGTCCACTAGGGTTAAAAGCGTTTTGAATTATTGAACGCGAACGGGTGACGTTGAATATGTAGAAAAAAAAAAATCGACTGTAGACGCTTGCGAAGTCGCATATTTTAATGTCATCATAACGTCTATATACAACATAATCTACACATCTCACATGTACACACTACGTACAATACATATACACATATGTGTACCCTGTCCCCTCATCGTAAATATATACTATAAAATTTCCTACGACTTGATGATTTTTACATCTGTTTAATTATTATCGATTACCCGTCAAACCGTTGCAGAATGTTGTCGTACCTATATACCGTTTTAATATATTATGTATGCACATATACGGTTTATGATTAATCGTTAAAAAAAATTACCATTTCGTTTTATATCCGGCGTACGGTTAGAGTCTTGAAGGAAATTCTCACGTTTACGATCGTATGCGGAAATTTCAAGTTTTTTTATTTAGCCGTAACAATATTTAAATAGAAAAAAAAAAAAAAAACCGGTCAGTTGGGGGAACGGAGGTGCGAGAAACCCTTTGATCGGCGGATACATGACACTGGTGGTGGATGTATAAATTGTGCGAAAGCACACACTTTAGATAAAACGATTCTGAACAAAGCTCTGTACGGTATTCTTAATTCAAAAAAAAAAAAAAAAAATTTATGACGATTTTTCGTTATTTTCGATAATTTTAGCAATAGAAAAATTGCGACAGAAAACTACCGAGGAAATCTGAAAATGATTTCTTTAAAGTATCAACTAAAATTAAGTTTCTAACAGAGATCTCTATATACACTCCTTCTACTCTAAAACGTGTATAATACACATATAAATATATACACATTACACTCATGACACATATATAATATGTGTGACGGTAGCCATTATAAGTTTAAATATTACCTATTTACCAACACGACTTTTCGTTAAGATGGATATTTTCCCATTATGCATTTGAAAAATACTTAGGAAAACAAAAAATTACCTCTATAAAGTGCCAATTTTAATAAATTTCCTATCAAAAAACATTATATGCGAAATCTATCTATTGCAAAACCAATACACTCTTCGTTACGCTTGTACATTGGAGAGCATACAATTTTGTCAAAATTTAGCACCTCTAATTTATACTTATTGTACGCCAATAAATATAAACAAAAGTATTTAATAATATAAGAAATCATGATGTCATGACTATAATGTATTTTATTTTTAAGCGATATGTATATTTAATATCATGAGAAGGGCCGAGGACTTTCAGGTCTAAAAAACTACTAAATATGCAAGTGTTTAAAAAGTATAGAACATTGCATTTTTCTCAGCTCCTAATTAATATTTTTGAATTCTGATTTTTGCATATAGTTAGACATTATAATACGTATATTTGAATTAACTTTTCAAAATTTGTATCACTTAATTTATGAGATACAAATCTCAACTTTTGATTTTCAAATGGCAATCACTATTTTTTTTTTTTTTAATATTTTTGTAGCAATTACAAAATATATATATATATATAATTGCGTTTAAAAAATCAATTTGTATCAAATATTTTTCAAAATATATCTATTTTACTGAAAAAAAGAGATTAAAATAAAATTTAGGAATTGAAGCTATAAATAAATATTTTAACTTAATATTATAAATGTACTAGATAAAGAAGAGCCTGTATTTTAATTTTGTTTAAACAAAAAAATGTAATTTATGAAAAATGTCTCAATATTAATTTTACAAAATATTCATTGGTCTTTAGCAAAAGATGGATACTCAATGGAGACGCTATCAATGTAGTTAGTAGTTGTAGCTAATATCTAATTTATGGCACCAATTACAACAGTTCACACCCATCACTATCTGTAAGACAAACGGTTATAAATGACATAGGTACATGATAATAATATAATATGCAGTTCAACTGGCGTCTATGTTATTTTAAGAGTATACCACGATTTAAGACATATACCTATAATATAGTATAATTTTTGTGCTCTGTATTATCACAAATAACATGAAAATTATCAGCTGTGATATTATCACAGTATCATCATGATAAACGAACTATTTTGCTTACTATTATCACAGATAACATGAAAACAGATAGTGCATTTGACTGTAAACAAAATCTGGCTGATAATGAGATCACCGAAAGTAGTGTGACTATGTTAATAAAACAAAATTATTTAGCATGTTATATAATATGTGGTAATACTTATATCGATATGCGATATTATCAATGTACCGTCAGATCAAAATAATAACACAAATAATATTTTATCTGTGATGATTATTTTAATATATAAGTAATAATAAGTCTATGAATGAAACTAAATTTAGTGCATAAAAATACAAAAACAATATTAATATATATTTATAAATCTCAAAAATATTATATTTATATGTAATTAACATATACTATGAGACATTTTCAATATTGAATGAAACAGAAAAAATATCCCGGAATGCATTAAAAAATTTTGTGTTAAAGACAAACACAAAAATAAGTTAGACGGAAAGGAAACAAAAACAATAATAGATAGATGTCATAAAACAATGAAGGGGTATAATAGTATATGTTCTATGTCATATTAAAGAATTGAATCACAGTATAATAGAATGTACAATACGGAAACCAAATCCAAAAAGAAGAGCAAAAAATGTAAATATCTCAACATGATACAGGAATTTGCATAAATTAATCATGCATAAAATGGTCAATGTGAAAATAGACAATGAAATAAAATATTGTAAACCAACCAAATTACGGTTAATGAAAAAAATTAAAAAAAATGTAACTGAATATATTTTAATGACTGCTTAGAAAATGTATAAATATATATTAAAAATGTATAATTATATAATATTGTAAACTAACCAAATAATGGTTGATGAGAAATAAAAAAATGTAAATGAATATATTTTAACATCTGTCTAGAAAATTGATTATGGCAGATAATTAATTTATAATCATTTAATATTGTAAAATAACCAAATAATAGTTGATGAAAACAAATATGTAAATTAATAATTTTAACGTCCACCTAAAAAATTTGTTATGATAGATGATTATTTGGTTATCAAAATTAATATTTAAAACAATATTATCAATTAAAAAGAATAAATGATGACATTTGTAAAATCATTTTTGAATGTTAATTATTGTTCTTTTATTTATCAAGAAAAAAAAAGTTTTTATATTTATAAAATTACAACACTTTTTCTAATTTTTTTAAAACTTGGTGTGAATTTGGTGACAAGTTAATTTTAAGACTATAATTTAAATAAAAAAAATTAAAATACCATAAATAGGTATTAGGTATTGGATAAAAAGAAAAATAATTTTATAATACAAAAAAGTCACATATTAAAAAAAAAAACTAAAATTTTTTGGTACAAACTATTAATTAGTTATAACTTATAAGAAACACATTTGACATTTTACCTACATCAGTTTAAAATCAAATATTCTCCGAATTAATATTTAAAATAACCTAGTTATCTTTGATGTGAATATTCAAATGTATTGAGCAATTTATATTAGATTAATGCAATTTAAATGTACAATCTATCTGTGAACTACAACTAATTAATTATTAAGAATTCTGATTTTTTGTAAATAGCTGGGTATAATCTAAGGTGTTATTAACATTATAAACAGGTATTGCGGATCGACAAAGAAAAGCTAATATGGTATACTTACTTATATTTTTTTGATAAAATATTGAAGACCCAAAGCATTTTTCAAAACTACAAATTAACTTTATAACTTTCCATAAGATAAATTAATAAATTGTTTGTGAAATCTGTATTTATGTTGAATATACATATAAAATTACATTTTGGAATTGGTGCATATTCACTACTAATAAAAATTAAAAAAATTAATAGTTCTTTAGATAGAGTATTTTTAGAATACCTGCATTATAAGAAACACTTTTTTAAGCTTATTAAAATAAATGTAGTACCTATTTAGCCAATCTACACATATAAGAAATAAAATACAATAAATTATTTTAAATTTGTTTATTTGAATATTAAATAAATAATATTATGTATACTACATTTTTGTTCAATAATATTTTCATTAAATATTGAAATAATTATGTATATTTTTGAAATTAGAAAAATATATTAATTGTAATGTATACATTTGACAATAATGTGTTATTTATTTTATAATTTTTAAGCTAGAAATAATTATTTTTATAATATTAATGATTATGACGATTGTTGACAAATATACTTAGATTATACCTTAATATGGATTATAGTAGTTACTACGCATATTTTTTGGATGTCGTGATTCTAACAGCAACACATGCAACTATTTGTATTTGTGTTTAAGAATTTAGGACAAAAAAATACATTAATTTGAAAAAAATAGAAATATAAAAATTAAAGAATTACATACTTGTCCGCATGAATAAAACATTATTTTCCATTCTAAAAGTACCTACATTACTTATCTTTATTTATTACCTTAAATGTAAATTTTATTATTTAAGATATTGTATTAATAGGTACCTATTTAAATTAACAGTTACGGCTTCATTACTTAATGTAATTATTAAAATGTTATACTTAACTCATTATTTTAATTAACTTTGAAGGAAAAAAATATGATTGAACTTCAAGTAAAATAACTTAAATAATTTCAACTTAAATAATAACTAATTTAAAAGTATTATCTAAACAAAAAATACAAAATTACATATTTAAATTAATTTGTAATTAGTAATTTACAGTTGTATGTTTCTGCTATTACAGTACATATTGGGGTTGTTTATATTTCAACATGCATATAATATAGGTATCTAAAATATTGATGCATATAATATATTTATAAAAAATAAAATATTAGTTTTTAAATTATTCAGAACTAGAACAAAACAAAATTTAATTAATTCTCCTTAATTATAAATTTATTATAGAAAAATTCGAAATTTTGATAATGATAACATACATTATTGATTAAAATGGCTTCAATAAACCTTGTATAGGCACCTGGGTATAGTATGACATTTTATCTGTTCAATAATTCGTTTGATGTTATCGGTCGGGTTATTATCAATGACCAATACTCATGCAAGTGTAATAGTACAACCAAAAGCGTCTCCTATTTCCATTTTTTTTAGATTTTTAAATAGGATTTTTCGAAAAATGGCACATTCGAAATTAATATTTTAAACGCTATAATTTTTTTTAAAATGTCTATGTGAATATTTTAAAAAAATAGGGGTTTTCATTTAAAAATCAAATGCATTTATTTCGTAATTTAATTGTGGGGGGGGGTTAAATATTTAAAAGAATTCTCAAATATGCGTATTGTAATCTAAATAAATATAAAAAAATCAGAATTCAAAAAAATATACTATAAAGAAAAATCTGCAATATTCCATACTTTTTGAACACGCTGTAGTAATATCGTGTGCTTAATATGATATCATATATTTATAGAAGAAGAGAAAAAATTTGAATTGTCGTGGCTCATTCAATGGCGGTCAGAACGAGAACGGACCGGTGGCAATATATGTTGTATACTGAGGTATATAACACACTACAAGTCACTTTTTTGGGTAGTTCAAAATCGAATTTTGGATTGCTCATAATTCATGGAGAAGTAAACTTAGTGCCTCACGGTTTTGTCTACCCTCACCCCTTTTGCATAAACTCCTTAAACATAGATATGGTAATTAGAGGGGTAGGAGAGGAACATAGCCATTTCTGGAGAATACCAAAAAAAATTACTTTTAGTATGTCATATACTTGAGTGTATAACACATTTTGACATCAGACAGAGTAAAATTTGACTACTATTAAATTCTCAATTACGATTAAAAAATTTCCCCTGCTTTGTTTCGCCTATATTATCGTATACTATTCCACGTGCAATTAATCCTCAATTTCAAAAGACCTTTGTTGCAAGTATCCGAGAAGTGAACGTATCTTTTCGTTGTTTTAGATACCCCTTCCCATTTTTAAACTCAATATGCAATACATAGGTGGCTATTGGCCATAAGAGGTTAGGGAAGGATCATATTATCCTGAAGAATAACTTATTATAATGGATTATTGTTAAAAATGGTAGTTTATAACATAACAATATTATAATTTATTTAGGTCTGCCTCTTCTGAAATTTATCCTATATGCACTAAACATTGATATATGAACAAAATGACAATGCTGAATTAAACATTGATTTTTAAAGGTAATGTTAAACATTAATTTTTAAACATTTAATATTTAAATATTCAATAAAATGTTATTGTGTTATATTAAATTTTAAACATTAATTATTTGACATTCATTTAATGTTTATTAAACGTTTATTCTTAAACATTCAACTATTAACGTTACATCAAATGTTTATTATTAAATACTTAACTATTAAAGTTACTTCAAATGTTTATTTTTAAATATTTAACTATTAATGTTACATCAAATGTTTAAGATTACAAAATGTTTATTAAATAAATAGGTAACCAATAGGTACAGAATGATATTGACAATAAAATTGAATTTTTTCATTACGAATTAATGTCCAATTCGAATTACAAATTTGGCAATAGCAAGTTTTACCATACCTTGGAATACGGTTTAATTATAAGTATTTTAGAAAATCATATTAATCATTACATTATGTAATGTTAAAAGATTGGTATCTCTCAAAATACGAATGTTATGAAATGGTTTCAACTAGCCATAAAAAAATTATATGTTAGTATGAAAAGATTTTATCTAAACACGTTTTCATTATATTTTAGTATGAAAAGGTTTATTTACTATTTTACATTTTTATTTTGTTAAATATTTTATATTAACATGGATATATATCATATATGAATCTTCTTTACAACGGAATATAGTACAGATGTTCTATTAGTTGGTGCCATTTTAATAACAAGATCTTAATTCAGTAGTAAAATATTTCATTTCAAACCTTAAAATTGCTCTGCTGGATAATTTATAAAATATAAACGATTTAGAACCTTTTTTGTACTAAGCCCATGATATGCACTTAAAATTGTAAAATTATTCATTCAAAATATGCACTAAAAATTAATTTTTACCGATTTTTATTAATTAATGACGATATTTTCTAAATAATCAATTGTATTTGGTACAATATTATAAAGTATATTATATTAAACTATTACCTATTTTATTATTTATTAATTATTATGCTTGCTATATTTTCCATGCACTGCTATATGAGTTTTCACAGAAAAACGTACATACTTGTATTCCTATGACCTTACTTCTTAAACAAAATATTCATGAACATATTTTTTTGTTTTTACATTTTTTTTAAACGAATGAAATATAAAACAAAAAGTTTAAAATTGAGAAATATACTCCAAAAGTAAAAAAATTCGCATATCTGTTATAAATAATAAATAACTACATATCTTGCTTCGTCCAAACATAAAACTTATTTATTTCTTATTCGGCTATCTGCATGACTGTGTAAATTAAATATTCTGATGATATAAATTCTTTGCCCTAAACATAAAGTATTATTGATAGATGAACAATTTATCTTTATAAGAATACAATAATACATATTATGAAAAAACAATAGTAAGTCCAAATTTTTGTTTTCCTAAGTGTATATTTTTGCTTTTTTAGCTCATATTTTTATTTTTTAAGCACATAACTACATGTATTTTTATGTTAATCCTTATATCATTTAAATTTCAACAATACCTAACTGATGACATAACTAAATAATCAAAATCCCAACATTGTATTCAAACTATTAAAAAGATTTTAAAATTTCGATAAAATTTATATATTTATATATTTTCTAGAGAGTTTAGAATTAAAATATTGAAAAATGGAGTTTAATTCCGTTCTATAGAATACTATTTTCTAATTAACAAAATAAAAATGAGCAATAGGGAAATTTTATCGGTCTATTCAGTGAGTGTTGAATTGCTTTTCTCGTAAAATGAGTTTAATCGAAAAATGATCTCAGACCAAATCACTTATTTTAAATGTTAACACATTTTAATATAATGTAAATTTATTTAGAATTGAGTAATTCTTGGTAACTTTTTATTTGATGGAAGTTCCTTAGACTATCTGAATATTTGGGAATAAATAAAAATATTGTAACAACTATATATATACGTAGCTATAAATTATAATTTAGGTGAATATGAAATGGTACATTTCATTATGATATCTAATCCAAATTATTTTAAATATTTTCGTTTAAATCTTAATTTCAGCATTCTTATCATTTCTATTCCTATATTTTTAAAATAGGCATGTTGGTTTTAAATAAGGAAATAAATTATATACTAATTATATGAAATTCAAACTACCATTTTTTATGTTGTTTATCTATTAAACATAATTGTTTTTAGACATGAATTATAATCATTTTGAAATATTTAATTTATCACAAATATATCAAATATCAATCAACCTTTTTGTTTTAATATTATCATTATTAAAATGCGTTTTTTAATTAGAAAAATAAACTCAAGAGAATGTTTCCGAAATTATTTAGTAAAAATACATAAATTAACCACAACATTAATAATGAGAAATTGTTTTTACCATATAAAAGGTTGGTACCGACGGTTTTTTTTTAATTATTCACATTTTCAGAAACATGCAAATTGGTGAAGGTACTTAATCAATATTCAAATACAATCATATTCATGATAACTAATGAGTGGACATAATAATTATAGTAAGTACATCGTTTGAAATCGTAATGATTGAACTCGAACAAGTACATGAGTATATTAAACACAAAAATAATGATAAAAAACTATTATTTACATATGGTTTTACTCTGAGGAAAAAAATATTAATAATATATATATATATATATATATGAGTGTATTCTCATGGAAAACATATCCGTATGGGTGCGTGTAAATGTTTGATTTTCGTTTGATGTTTTTCTGAAAAAGTGCTTGACAGGTAAATATTTAATGGGATTGATATACACATAGAGCTCATTTTATGCAAATCTGAATTCATAAATTGATTTTATAATTCATCTAGGTACGCTAATTTATTATTAAAAATGGATTTATTATAAATGCAAATCGTTAAAGCGTAGTAAAATAATATGTAACTATATATTATTAGTGCACATATATACGTATACCTATATATATATATACGTTTATACAATAAACGACAAATCAAATCAAACGTATCCATCGCATTAATTTACGTTTCGTCCGAAGACAGACTATTCAATAAAACAGAGTATAGTAATAATATATTGACGTTTGAAATCTATATAGGTATGACGTCAAATGAGAATCGCTGAATAATTCATAAAACATCGAGCAATGAGCAATGTGAAGATTTATATGCAAATGTTATAAAGCATATATGATGTGTAGATATTTGATTTACAATATTTTTTTCGGCTTGGACACGCATTCATATACTTACCTACATTATATTTTATGTGCGCGTTTGAATATCGGAAAAGGAATTCGAACACATATATGAGCTTCAATGGCGTTTTTTTTTTTTTTTTTTTTGTTTTTTTGTTTTTGAATATATAACGTATCGTTACTTTGATCTTTTTGGTGACCTATACTTCATATAATAGAGTCGACTCGTGACGATAGTTCAATCGAAACTCTGTGACCGTTTGACGACTCCGATGTTGTTTACCAGTTATTTACGAAAAAACCATACAGTAATATAGAGAGGCGTCGTTCCCTATATCGACTGTGCAGTCATTTGACGTTCAACAAGGATAGGTTGGCAAACCTTGTCAATTGCTCATTGCTTCTCCGCTAGATCACATTGTATACATTCTATGGATTGATAACTTTACTGCACTGAACAAGATAACCACCGTTTACAAAGTCTCTTCACTATTCTGATGTAATTTCAAACTATTTATTCTTTTGATTTTCGTTTCTGTTAATTTTTATTCATTCGAAGTGCCGAATTGTTGTTTAGTGTCTTGTAGAACCAGAAATAATATTTCAAAATATTTAAATATTTATTTTAATATGTATATAAGACTTATCGTTTAAACAATAATATATAGGTTACCTATTACAATTGGATTTTATTTACACATTTTTTTGAAATGACTATTTTTTATTATTGTTCAGCACTACAATATATATGTACTATTTAAATTGTTTTACAAAAAGTAGGTACCTAAGTCGACTCCAATTAGTCAAGAGAGAGAGAGAGAGAGAGAGAGAGCGCGAGCGAAGGAGAAGAAGAACCTATAGGCATAAGGTTAAAAATTATAAATTGCTAAATATACTTAAATCAATTTTCTTTGTATTGAATAGTTTTTTTACTATAAATATAGGTAAATTTTTTTATTATTCGACACCAAATTTAAGTAGGTACCCACTTATGTGTACTTTAGTTATCTATATACATTTATTACATTAATTATAAAATTACTTATTATTTTATTAATATAACCATGGAACGTATACACATATAGTATAATAATAAATTAGTAGGTTTATTCACAGAACATGAAATTATTTAAAAACGTAAGCACTAAGCAGCTATTATATATTGTATCATAAATATGTGTAGAATATTTTTAATCATTAAAATTGGTAAAACTTGTCAAGATGCAGTAAAATACTTCAAGTTTACATGCCACCTCTATCTTACTCTATCTAAAAAACTAACCATTTTTTATTATAAAACTACGTCAATGTTTTTCTAGGTTAGATGGAAAAATGTATCTAATAACTTTAATACAATTTTAACTTTAATTCATTTTTATAATATTTATTATAATGATATAAAAGATTGCAAACAATTTTTTTTTTTATATAAAACAAGGTTATAAATAAATGTAATATAATGAGTATTAAATTTAAATGAAACGACGTCTGAAATAGTTTTATATATTAACTATATAAAGACCCAATCTAATAAAATTATATTGTGCTAGAATACCATATTCAGATTTAAAAGCAATGGTAAACTATCCGAAAGACGATTCTGAAAAATATTAATTAATTGTACAAGTACAATTTTAAAAGTTTTACAAAATAAAATGGGAAATATCCACAAGTATATCCTTGTTATATATCCATATTCTTTATATTGTGCCTTGTAAAATAATATACCTATTACAGAAAACCCTCAACCAATTTGGATATACTTAATCTAATTTATTGAAAATTACCCTATAAAAGACTCGTTTATTTTGGCCAAATCGTATTTTTACATCATTGATAATAATGTGTTTTTATATATTATATTTGTATTATTGATTAATATACACATATAAATAATAAAGCGTACTCATAAAACTCATTCTTAAAAACAGATGTACATTCATTGAAGAAAACACTAATGGGAAATCAAACTCCTACATCCCCTTTTATATACAGTGTTTTTTCATGTAACTCTGAATATTTCTGTCTAGAGAACTCAGATTAAAATGACGTTTTCGTGTGGATCTAGACACTGGACAGATATATTAAATGTTACCGAAAAAACACAAAAAAATTTTCCTATAAATATGCCTCTGCTTGCATAGATTGGCAGTGAAAACGAAACAACTATGACGAAAATGTATAATATAATTTCACTATATTGTAACAAACCACTAACTAGCAATCGCCACTGCAGTGGCGTATCTACGATTGTCATGTTATAGATACACGTCGTATAATATAGTACACAATAATGTATAATATGTAGTGACCACAGTGTAGTATAATAATTTCCACAAACACGGGTACTTGTCTGTTAAACCGGTCACAGGCGACGCGGCCGCAGAAACGGAAAATTTTCATTCGTTTTCACTAGAAAATAGACGCCTATCGTTGTTGTTACGGCACTAGGTAAATTATGTTCTCGTCGTATATTTGATGATCGATAATAATATTATAACTATAATAATAAGTT
The DNA here is from genome assembly GCA_025469235.1 of Pemphigus obesinymphae. Taxonomy (NCBI): domain Eukaryota; kingdom Metazoa; phylum Arthropoda; class Insecta; order Hemiptera; family Aphididae; genus Pemphigus; species Pemphigus obesinymphae. The sequence continues at coordinate 21,372 of JAIPRL010001757.1, read as the reverse complement.
ATTAATTAATAAACAGGGCTTATAGTGGGGAAAAAAAGTTCCAGGGGGGAGGGACTAATGTTAACATATAGTTGTATTTGTTTTATATATCATTATATGTTTTAATGTATGCGCAATATGTACCTATATACAGACTGATTTATTTTAAGCATATTCACCCCACTTTTAACTTCGAATAATAAATAAATTTTAAATTTATTTCATGTAATATTTAATACTACATTTTTATGAAATAAATTTTTTTTTATTAAAATTCAATATTTTGTTATGAAGAATATTTTTTTTTTTCATAAGAATAAAGTAGTATATTAGTAAGCTGAGTGGTTTCTATTTAAGAAAACTAAAAAAATCATACAGATAAAAAATAGAACAAAAATTAATTATTTCAAAAAATAATAATTAATAATGAGTTTACAGAGGATTTTGGATTTTTAGGATGTGAGATCCCATATTGTGTCTCATGGCACTAGGGATTGATTTTTTGATTGTTATTTAAAAATAACCCTTTAACTGATATTCCATATTAGATCTCAAAAATATTTTTTATTTTAATTTAGATTCCATAAAAATATTATTTTTTTATATATAGTTTTTTACTAACAAATGTGTATAAATTTATTAATATAGTTGTATAAAATTACAAGTTTTACTAATGTAAATAACTAAATTTTAATCTGGCTAGGTATTCATTATATTGAACATGTGGTAATGTTCTAGAAGAAAATTTTTCAATGCAGTCATTATAATTGTAATTATTACATTAGCAAAATTACACACACACTTTATAAATAATACAATGAAACTGATAAAAAGAAAAAAATATAACAGTTAATTTATTAATTATTATAACATAAAGCATACCTAAGAAAAAATTTTTAAATAAATAACAAATTTTTTATAACAAAGTATTTTTTCAGTACAAGTAGCTAGATATAAAATAAATAACCTGACTAGGTTACATATCTTACAGTAATATTTAAAAAACATGGTTCATTGTAATATTTATATTTATTAATATCACATAACAACATAAGAAAATAATAATAAAAAAACAATTACAACTTTTAAATAAATATTTTTCAGTACAAGTAGATATAAAATAAAGTTTTAACCTGATTAGGTATATATATTACACAATTTTCAGTAATATTTAAAAAAAATGGTTCATTGTAGTCTTTGTATGAATTAATATTACATGAATAACAAAAAAAATAAATAAATAAATAATATTATATATAATTATTTTAAAGAACAACGTGGTTTAACTTTAATGAATGAGCCTGAACAAATTTTCTACCTTTATCGGCTGATGTCTTGATGTAACATTTATAACATCTACCTCGATTGGCTGTGACTAGTTCATGTTTTTCAACCAATGAACTGTGTATAATGTTATTCCTTTTGATTAGACTTTCCACTATACAACAACGAAAATGTATGATTGACATTTTACTCTGTGTGACACTATTGCAGTTACATAACGCATTGACTACACTGATATTTAAAAGTATGTCTACTAAAATTTTTCAATACCATTTAAAGACCTAAGCAAAGGATTTCCGTATGATGCTTTCTAATCTGCAAGATCAATTGAAGCTTTTCCCTCATTATATTCAATTAGAGTAACTGGTTTTGTGTAACCATACGACTTCTTACGTCCACCATTGAGTTAATAGTTTTAGTACTGCAGATGAGAAGCTCCCTCTTGTCTCTCCACTTAAGAACCATAACATTAGTATTGCTGCGTAAAGTGCATACTTCACCCTTTTTTAATTTTTTTTTTTGTGTTATTTCCTTTGGGTTGAATTTTCTGTTACTTCTTAATGTTCCAATTAGGTATGTGTTATGCATTCCATGTTTCTCAGCAAGTTCTATACTTATGTACTAGTTATCAACAATCATAGTTCTACCAAAATTGAGAAAAGGTTCAGCTAGCTCAAGTACAATATTTGTACCAACACTTTCATCAGATACAGCTTCTTTACCATCATATACTTTAATGCAAATTGTATAATTTGGAGATATGCAAATATGCTTAAATAATTTTATACCGTACTTTTGTTTATTTTTATTGTATTGCTTAAAAAATAATCTTCCAGTGAATGGTATAACAGATTCATCGGTACATATTACATCATCTATTAAAGTCTCTAGCTTGTATAAACAATTACTTTTGTTAGCTGTTTCATTATTTGAAAAATGAATCATTGATGTAAGTAATTGAAAACGATTACGGCTTATTATTTTATCAAATGCAGTTGAAAATAATGTTGTGTTGCTCCATAATACATTTCAATTTCTCTCATTTGTACTGAACTCATTCCCATAATGAGTCCTAGCCAATTATGTATTTCCTCAATACTTGTAGGAGTTCGTTTGGATAACCGACTAAATTTTGATAAAGGAGTTGAGTTAATTTTTTGTTCAGCATAGTTATTAGTTTCTTTGAAAAATTTTCTAACAATTGTGTCATCGACAAATAATTTGAAAAATGCAAAAGGTGTCCATCTCTTAATACATCAAATGAATCTGGGTTAATACCGGTTTCATCAGAATTCGGATTGAATGTGTAGTTGTTTATATGCTTAACGCCATGTTCTTGGTGGATCAGTTGCTGACGTGGGCATAGGTACTTCGTTTCTTGGGCATCCTGGTCTACGGCCAGATAATATTGGTATATCATTATGATTATTATAATTCAAATTCGTACCAGGTGACGGATTATTGAATTTTGATTCACTTGTTTCTAAAATAAATTGATATTATAACAACATTTTAACTATTACCTGATATATGGGTAGAGTTACAAACGTGATCATTTTTCACAATACTAAAATCTGGGTCGATATCGGAATCGTCAATTTCATCACAATCAGAATCAGACAATTGAAAGTCAGAATCGATTAAAATTTGATTAATTAAATCGTCGTTTATATCCATAGTAAAAATATTAGGATAAATAGTTGAAAGTATTAAATAACGAATTGTAGGTACTTAATAAATTTGATTTTGAGTTTGTACTGTTTGTAGTATCAACTATCAAGCATTATTATGGTTTAAAATCACAGAATGTTTTATTATTTATCAGTCACGTTATCAAATATGAAAATACACTTAATATATAAGTTATATAAAATATTTCGTATTTATATAATAATAATAAATAATATTCGTTATAATATTTGTATTATAAAAAATACATATTTTAAAACATCATAACTCCTTCAAAAAAATACGTATTTAGATGCTAAAGGTACTGGCGTGTAGTGGTTACACTGTATTATTGAACTGTTTCACAAAAATCCTAATAAATAGGATTCTTAATGAGATCTCATTTAAAAAAAAAACACCATTTGAGATCTCAAATGGAATCTCACGGCAGGCAATTGAAGTTTTCAAAAAAATACGTGGCAGTCAAGTTGTTAAAAATCAAGCTGTGTACATATATATATATATGAAGCTCAGTTTTACGTTATTCAATAAAGGACTATTTAAAAATAAAACAATTATAAAGTACTTAAATAGGAACAGAAATTATGTTTTCTTTAGTAGGTATATGTTTTTTTTAACATTAAATAACATACATAAAAAATATATATTATACATACGTGTATTATAATAATATATAATATTATTATTATTATTATTATTATTATCTTAGTATAGGTACAGATATCTATTTTAAAGTAAAATAAGTAAGTTACGGTATGGGTCTGTAAATACATCAGTTGAGTGGGACCGGCTTAAGATTCTATCTTAGTCCGTGTGTTTTATTAAATAATTATTTGAATCTTTTGAAAAATGAATTTTGAAAAATTATCAAATAAACATTTGATAAAAAAAAAAAAGTAAAAACTACAAAATTATATAACAAAATAATTCTAAATTATATTGATTAATATTTGGTTATAACTTGAGCCCTCCGGAGTATCTTACGGAGAAACTGTTAAAGAGGACGCTTTTTAATCAACTTTAGAGGTAAAGGGACTAAGTCCCCCTACGTTTCCCCACATTAACCCCTGTTAATAACATAACAACGATGTTATTTAAATTATACTTACCTAAAACAGCTGCGGGGTACAATGGCATAATAAGAACACCCCCTCGTATTGTGCCATTGTATTAAGCCCCCGGGAAACCTACTCTGAAATTTCAATTTTATCATTGCCAAATTTGTACTCATAGTTCAAAATTATGGATTTTTTCAATTAGGTTGGTATTGTAATAATATATATCATTTTTTATCTACTATACTGTTAGTCGGATAAACGAGGGAGGGACTAGTAAATAACTAGTGTTTAGTTCATAAATGTAATTTAATTAAAACCTTCATTCTAACTAACTATTTAATTACCATTGATAATTTTTACTGCCCACATATAAAAGAAGTGAAAGCTTAATCATTAATTAATTGACATTTTAAATTTAATGAAATGGACATTTTAAGATATCAAGTGGGTAAATGAGTAAGAATAATAATCCCTCTTGCCTTTGTGCTGTAGGAATAAAAATTAATACATTTTAAAACCAAAACTCAAAATTTCGCAATCTAATGGAAAATGATCAACAAATCAGATACTATTAAATTGAAAACACTTGTTTATGTTTTGAGTTATTTGATTTGAGACTAGAGTGTATTAACTAAATATGTAAATCAAAATAATTATAGTTTGTTCAGATCGTATCATAATTTTCAACACCTTCCTATGTACACAATTTAATACGTGTATTAAAACCCTAATCAAATCTGCAAAAATCAAGTAGATAGGATGTGAAAAAATTAATTTTTCTAGTAAAGTAGGTAGTACAAAAAAAGTAAAACTACTGTTTTAATTTATAGTTTCAACAAAATGTATGTTAGTGTCTAACATCTCCTAATAATAATTTCCAATAATTTTTTCACCAAATTAAATTGGTGAGAAAATCATCTTTCAATTTATCCCTATATCTAAATATATTCCCTTAATATATTATTCTAATAAGTAATAAGTAAAGTAATAACAAGAGAATCTAGGTAAAAATATCTAAATAATTATCATTTGAGTAAAAATATTATCATAGATATTATTTTATAGTTTACGTAAGACATCGGATAACTTAGTTTTATAAATAATAAAAAATTATTATAGAAAATGTTTGTATAAAGATAAAGTTACAATGGCATATTTTTTCTTTATTAACTTATGACTTTTATGGCACAAATGGGTTATGCATATACCAGTTTATTATTTTTCTTTGAATTTAAATGTAACTCATTGTATTCTTTTGTTTATTTGACTTTTTAAATATTGTCTAATATTATATTTAAATAATTTGATTGTATAAAATTTATATAATAGTAAATCGATTCATATTGCAAAGGCTGCGATTTTGTGATTTTAACCCTAAATTTGATTGTTTTTTCATTCAACATAATTTAAAATGTTGTCATAAATATTTCAAAATAAAATGAGGAAATATAACATAACTGATTTTATTATTTATTTTATTTAGCTCAAATATTTAATATTTTGTTTTCTGAAAACACATGTGTAAAAACAATTCAGAAAAAGGGAATATTCAGCTAGTTACTCTGCATATCAAAAACAAATCATATATTTGCCATTTTTTCACAGTAAAATGTATTATTTTAAGTATTTTGAAAATGGATTTATTATATATAGATATACGATCTACGAAGTAATAGTTATTTGATTAAATGTTTAACTAATAGTTATTAAATATATTGGTAAAGATAAAATATTTTAATGAAACATAAATTATATATGAATTTTTGAATTTGAATCAATTGTATGTTAAAAGATAAATTAAAATTTTTTTTAGTTCACGGTGAAGATGACAACATAGTTACTGAAATATGTATACACAATAAGTGTATTTTTATATAATTTTGGATTTATAATTATATATACCAATATTAATGGTATAAAAAATGTCTTATAATTTATTTAATACCTAATTTTAATAATATTAAAATATATGCGGTGTCCTATTAAAAACTGACCAGAATATGTACCTATCTATATCTACGTGTTTTTCATCAATTTTAAATAAAGTACGAGTAAAACTGTGCACGTGACATTTTAAGTATACAAACGAAAAAAACAATAGTTTCTTTTTTATTGAATATTATAATTGCGGGATTAAATGTATTTATTCGTGACAGCCAATATTGTCATTTATGATTTTCTATGTGTATATATTTACTTTGCTCGCATAAAGTTTTCATATCCGATAACGGTATAATATAGTTTATTTTTTGACATCATATCCGTTTCAAACATCAATATAATAATAGATTTCACTGTATTTGTGTATTTATTTTATAAAGCTTTCGTCGTTCGATAAAAACATGTAGCCAACAATACAATTGGACTCGTGTTTGTTCATTTTAAATAATATATTATAAGAGCGCGTATTGTTAACTTGTTTTCGTGCATATCCAAGTTTTAAATACATAAGAATGTTTCGGATATTATTATTATTTTCATGTTTTTACTTTGTAGGAACGCTTTTCATTATATTTCCGTTATTGCGCATATACGACATCAAAAGGTATACCAGGAATTTCTTTGACGGCATTTCGAAATCGTATATTTTCGGTACCTAACTACGTAAAATAACAAGCGTCTTTGAGATATGATATATTTTTTTACCGTATATTGTCATAGAATTTTATTTTCATTTATATTTTTAGCTATTTTCATTCAAGTTTTTCATACACTGCTCTAGATCAATGAGTATTCTGTTTTGAATATTTTGTGTTTTAGATACAGATTTAAATGCGAAATGTATTTTTTTTTTTTTTTTGTAGAAAGCAGTGCATCCTAATTTAATTATAAAGATTTTTAATTAGGTAATACATCTAAACATTTACAAATTTAACTCTTATTTCGTACTTTTTAACTTTTATATAACTTATGTGATAAATAATCACAAATATAATGTTGATACTATTCAAATAAATGTGTAGTAAAGCTATTATTACAAATTAGTGCAAAAGAAAATTTTTTTAGAATTATCCAAATGTTAAAATTATTTAAAATATTTTCAGCTCCTCGAGTATCTATAGCAAAATATATTTCAGGATAAATGTGAATGATGACTAGTTCTTTATATAATATATATAAGTAGTTCATATTTTTTTTTTCCATTACCTAATTAACTTAATTTTCATTTTCATTTTCATTGTATTACATACTTTTTGTAGATAATTAAATGTTATAATCGGCCAGTTAAGTTTAAAATAAATGATTATGAATTTATTATATTAAAATATTATTAAATTATTATATTAGAAATGAAATCTGTGTATAATTTTATTAGAATAAATTCATTTTCATAATAACTATATTAATTTAAATACATGTGGAAGGTGTTATAAAATCCTTAATAACAATAAAATGTATACCTATTTAGTACACTCGTACACTATATACTTTTAAAATAAAAATTTTGAAGATAATTTTCGTTTCTATAACAATTAATTTGTTTTAAATTAATTCAAGTAAATATTTCTTTTAATATTTATATTTAACTTAAACAGTTAAAATTATTTTTCTTAACTATTATAACTTAATTAAGATCATTAGGTGAGTTTAACTAACTTAACTTGTTTGAGTTAATTGTTCCATTATATTTCTCATATTTTTATTCTAGAACATATTTATTAGAATATAATATTGGGAAGGGATATATAATAATCGGTAGTAAAATTTATAATTTGTCATTGTAAGAAATATACAGGAATCAGAAATGTATTAATTTTAAATGAAAAAATGAATAATAATGAACCATAACCATGATAGACTATAATCAAAACAAATAAGAAATATTCAAAAAGTTTTAAATCCTGAATAACTATAATAATATGTAAGTTTATATATATAAGTTTAAATGATATGATTAATGAATTATCTAATGTCCTAATATATTATTATAAGCCTAAATTAATTGATTTATAATAAATGTATAATCAACGCTCATCGTAACTCCAATAATAATAAGTCTTATCTATTATTTACCTATATATTTATTATAAAGACCCAACACATACGGTTTTTAAGGGATTCTGTAGAGACAATTTTTATGAAATATTATGAAAAAGAAAATTCTTATAATTTAAAAATTGTAAGTATATTTTAAAAGTAATTTAAAATAAATCTGTGTCTGAAGTACCACTTTTTATTGTTGTGTAATCACGATATTTGATAATAAAACTGTTTTACTAAAAAAAATTATTCTCGGACTATAGTTATAATTAAAAACCAAATTTTGGAACAATTTTATAGAAAACTTATCTGTAATAATAAGTTTTACCATGCCATCTATAAACATCTCTCAAAAAATTATTTTTACAAAATTAATAATTTTTTCAAGATTTTATGACTACGGTACAACACTGATAGTTTTATATAAAATATTATATCAAAATTTGGTTTCTTAATTATAACTACAATCCGAGAAAATTTTTTTCTCGCAAAACAGTTTTTTACGATAAAATAATGCATGTATAACTCTTAAATTAAATTATTATAGATTTCATAGATCATATTCAATGCATAATATTTAAAGAACATGCTATTTTATAAAAATATATTCTGTAAACCAGTGAGTATTCACTGTTAATGGGTGTGTGTAAACATCTAAACGGTTTTCGGACGAATCAGGATTTTATAAACTACAAAAAACTCAAGTAATGTGTTTTTTAATACATTACTTAAATATAAGTTATATGTAGGTAAGTAGGTACTTACTCACTTAACGTACTTATTATATTCAGTTCATATAATTTTATTTTAATTCGATTATCCATGATATATTTACAATCGCATATTAATATTTTGTCCGAAAATCGAGAAGCTAATGAATCCGATTGAGAAATTACTTTAATATTTTGAGATTAATGGGTATTATAATTTCTCATTAATAGTAGTCCTTTTATGATAAATGTAGGTACCGTAAGACTAAAACATTTATAATAGTATACATCGTACATGAAGTGATACATAGGTAGGCACTGCATATTTACCATATTCTACTTCATAATTATTTCGTACTTTAAGAGATGTTTTTAAGACCCTATGATATATAATATGGACAAATTTGACCAATTAGCTTATAATTTTTTTTATTTAATTGATTAAATTTTAAAACTGATATATTACAAAAAAAAAAATTGCCTTTTTTTCATAAACATGTATAAATCATCCATATAAAAATATATTATACCAATAGTCACGACAAATAGTAAGTATACTGTATCATAAAATTACCTTATCAAAGAATGAAAATAATTGACAACATACCTATATATGAAAGGTATACGGAAGTTGGATTATCATTAGTGTTTGAATTATAAAATTTAGTTTATAAAACATTGGGATACGCATGTACCCCGCACGACTAACAGAAGGTTAAACTTTTAAAATCGAATATTAATATTTTTATATTTTCCGTATACGAAAATTAATTTCAATATTTGGAATTTCTTTTCCTGAAATTGAACATAGACGACTGCCAATACACGGACCGCGGTATATTATAATATTATATTTAAATAACCGGTAACCACGTTTGTGTCGAAAATTATATTAAATTCATCAGCATCAGCGATGGCGGTAAATGAAAATGTATGGTCTTACTTAACTCGAAATTGTAAATTAAGTATGGAAAAAACCAATCATTGATAATAGAGCTATAAACAGTATTGAGGGTGCGGATTCCAGCACTTTTGTAGTGTCAATTATTTTTTACGCCGAAATTCCACCCGGAAGGGAAGTAACGATTTAACGTTTATTACTATGTTCCATACTTTCTGTAAAGAAGTTTAACAACCTAGCCAAATTGTACCCGACGTTATGAAACGTAAGGTTAGCTGAATTGCACGGAATTATTATAGAATTTTTGGTAGCGTCCTTATTACGAGTATATATGTTTATTGTTTATACATCAACAACTTGTTCATTTAACAAAATAATGCAACTGAATTAATTTATATAAATTAATTTCTATAGATGAGTTCAATTTTTAATTTAATTTTATTTGGATATTGATACATTTTCATGTTATATGTGAAACTTTAATATACCTATAAGTACATGATTGTTGTAAAATGTTAATTTAAATAGAGTAAATTTAAGTATTACTTAAGTTTTTGGTGAATAAACGGTAAATCGTCTGAAACTTTAATAAAAACAAATATGTATAACTTAGAAATGAGTCGGTTACTGGAATAAAGTATGAAAATTACGTCAAATACAAGATTTAAATTATTTGATGTCAAAAACACTAAAACAAACATTTGGATTTAATTTTGATTTATTTTTACTAAAATAATATATTATACCTACATATTAATAATGAAGAAATATAAAGATATAATAATACTTTAAATTCAATCTAATATTTAAACATACCTACCTAATGATCATATTATAATAGTTAGTATAGTTTTTTTGATAGTCTTTTGTATATTCACATGATAATAATATGTAAATCCTATCATATTACTATAATAATATTATTTTCATTTAATAATAATATTATATCATCATGTCATGTAAAAAGTAGTGATATAATTTTGATGATAGGTGAGTCAATTTCACAGACCTATATGTTAACATAAATAACTTGTACGACAATAGTTGATCTCACATGGACTTTTTATTGTAATATAATTAAGATGAATATATTAACAAAAATAGGCAAGTTAATGAAAACAATTAGCTGGTTTAGTTAAGCAAATTTAAGTTAAAATATATTAATGTTAAAGATAATGACATACCTATACAAAAATATTAACATCAAGTAAAATATAATATGGTCAAATTAATTTACATGGCTGAAAAATTACATAACTAAAGTGATCAATATAGAAAAAATATATTATTTAGTGTCTTTAATGTTATTACGTTTTCATTAAAACGAATAATTATTTATGCTATACGCGTATTTGTGTTCCACTAATTTAATTTGTCTATATTTAAAGTTAAATATAAACCAATTTACTAGGTACGTAATTGTATTAAATTCATTATGTACTTTTATATGTGTGTTATAATAATCAGATGACATACATATACTGCAACTGATATTTATAGTAATTAGTCAACAAGGGTATATAAATTATAAACATGTTTAATTATAAGTATGTTACAGGTATGAATTTCAGCAAACAAATTATATATTATTTTGTACACATCACAATGATATTCGACTGAGAAAAGTTTTTATTACTGTCTGAAATGTTCGTCAAACTCGAGTGTCTACACTCTATACACTATAATAAAGTAAAAGAAATAAGATGCTAATGTCCTGGTTAATTTTTACGAGTTTCGACTAAAACTACGAGTGGTTCTTAGATTTCAGGCTCCTTTATAAATACAATTTTACTACCCTTTTTAGAGAAAACCTTTTTAATATGTAATGAATACCGATGAACTATTTTCAAATCCATTAACCCATTTTTGTGCAGTAAAACTTTGTATTTGTATTCGGGATTAACATTGAACAACAGCGAGTTTGTACTTCAAGAACATGGTAAAAAATTAAAATATAAAGTTTAACTGAGTTTCTATCCTGAACCATAGTTATCAGATAATTAACATTTCTTGTGTAAGTAGTGTAGTAAAATTGTTGGCCAAGTCAGTAAATAATAAAATAAAAAATACGCGGAAATTTTATCCGCATGAACATAATAGAATATTATCCATTCCGTTGTCTCTGGCTTGTTTTCCTACCAATGTACGATAAATGCAGTGATTTTTATCAATAATCACTATTGTCTATATACAATGTATATGCCAGTGCCCAGTATACATATATATAGATATGAACGATAGGTAGTTATTTAGAGTTATATTATTTTTAATTTTAACAAGTAATCAAATACAAATGACGGAAAAGTATGGACTATAGGATCTTCAGTTCTTGGATAGGAAATGATGAATGATGATGTATTATTAATATTTTAAATTTAAAATCATTGTATTTTAAAAACTATTAATATTACATTTATATATTATATTATAATTATATTAAAAAATAATACTTTGAAAATCGGTAATAATGATATTATTATGTGTGATTTTGTTATTTTCCCAGATTCTACAAAAATATTCCGTTATAAAAGATATCATTCCTTTAAAAAAACAACTATAAAAAACGAAAAATTATCTGTTTAAATTTCTATTTACAAAAAATTTGCTATCAAAAATCTTTTTGTTCCACAATTCCTTTTAGAAAAAAGATATATAACTAGTATTGGATAAAATAACTGGAGTAAGCATTTTGAAGTAAAGAGATTCTTGATGACAAATTTATTCTAGTTAGTACTTTAAATAGGTCAGATTTGCCGACTAAACGCCATTTTGTGAACCTCCGGTTGCGTTCTCTTGTAACTTGGAGTATATGTATATAGTAATAATTGGTACTTTGAATATGTAATTTTTCGAATTTTACTAGTACTTTTCTGAAGCGTAAAATATAAAAGGTAGTTTTTATATATATTTGTATACATTTTATAAATATACGCAAAGGAACACAATAACAAATAATACCTATTTTCATATTATATAGATAAGTGGTAGGCATTTTTTTTTCACGAGGGCCTTATTCAAAAAAAAAAAAAAAAATATATAAAATAGGCCAAAGATCTAAGTTTAGCTAGAAATAAAATTTGGAGTGATGAATAATTTTGAAATTTTTACTAATTTCTTTTAGATTCTGAGCGAAACGAAGAATATAATGATTAATACTGATGTGTTTTATTTTTAATTTTTTATGATTGTATATAATTTTTCTTGTAGGAATCTAGCAAAGAGTAAATTAAAGTAAAGGGCTTTTTTAATGAAAAAATGGTACTTTTAATCGGTCATTTTTATATATTTCAAATAACAATAATAATAATAATACAATATATTCTGTCCGAGGAAAAGAAGAACACATTATAATCTAGAAATATTCTTTGGGCCTGATTGTAATATAGTATAGTTTATAGTTTTATAGTATTATTATATATATGTAACATATACGAATTTAATTTTTGTCAGAAATATACAAATACTTGTGCTACTCTCCTATAGTATTATAAGTGCGGTTATTATTAAGAAAATAATATTTTGTCTACTCTGGTACATCTGAATATAATTACAGTATACAATATTTAAAATCAAATATTAAGTTACTAAAATACTTTTTATCATATGGAATTAATAAAAAAGTGTGCAGAATTTTCATAAATTATAATAACAATAATTGTATTTTTGACAGTTTGATAAAAACTGCATTTACCACTGGGAGTTCATTATACGTCTAGTAATGTATCATTAATCTTCTATTGAAACTTTAATAATTAATTGTATTAACCTTTACATAATACACATAAAAAGGCATAATAGTTTCTTGTTACCTATAAAATGGTTTTAGATAATGCCGGGTATCAACACAATGACAAATTCATTAAATTAACAAAATAAATTACGTATTAATTAATGATACCAAAAAAACAGTTCCCATCTTTGTTTGTCTGGTTTTGAGAATAAATTCAAATGCTCATAGATTCAGTGTATTTTAAAACGTTGACCAATGATACATAACGACGAAATAATTATACGAAAACTTGAATATTGGTTCATATTTTAAACATTTCATGGATTCACTATATATTTTTATTTTAGTTCCAAAAAGCCTTTGTACGGACCGACAGCGTATAATTATAGTACGCGAACACCGGACCCGGTAGTGTATTCTGCGTGCACCAGGTTTTACGCTGTACCGACCACACTGTGTCTTTGCTCAGTCATAATGGTTGGATTCGTCTCTCTAATCTGACACTGGCTAGGTGTACTGATGGGGATGTGTGTGTGTGTGTGTGTGTGTGTGTGTGTGTGTGTGTGTGTGTGTGTGTGTGTGTGTGTGTGGTATATATTTGTAAATGTATGTATTTAAAAACTATATAGAAAAAGCGGTAAATAATTATAAAAAATGATAACTCAGATTGTTGGTAGTTAAGGTTTTTTTTTATTTCCGGTACAAATAATTCAATAAATAATATGAAAAAATTCACGTCAACACGAAAATCATATACAAATATAGTTAATTTAAAATTGGCACTAAGCCCAGACAATGAATACGATTAAAATATTAACGGGTGTGTTAAATCTCGTTGCTTAACAAAAATATCAATAATGTTGCTTTTAGGCCGTATATAATACAATAATTATTGTACAATCAACTTTTGTACTCACGAAATGTCGGAGCGCAGACTGGCCACCTATTGTAAATTAATTAATCATCACACACAACAATATAAAATAATTGGCACGCGGGTAAATTATTTAAAAAAAAACATAGGTATTTAATAACAAAAAAAAAAAATCAACTATATTACGGGTTATAATAATTTACAAATGAAAAAAAATATAGCTATTATAATATTATTGACTATAAAGCGTCCCACGCACGATACGTTTCATCGTACGACACGTGTTGTACAATTTTTTTTTGATACGATTTGCCAAACGATTATTATCGTAACGCGTCACGTGTGAGACCGAGTTTGAGCATGCACAAAATCTATCGTACGACGGGGTTTCGATGAACGACCGATGGAAACGCTTGTGGACACTCTGTATACGATCGACGACACGATTTTGAAGTATTTAGGCGCACTGTCACGTAATTCGTGAACTATACATGTGTGTATACGTATTACGTCGTATAGTAGCTAATTTCACTTCATTTTCTAGGCTTCTTCTCTTTTCTCGAATCCAATAATAATGCAAATACAGTATAGTTATACTTCTATACACTGTATAGCTTTGGTTTTATTTGGCATGGGTGGCATATAATTTATGCGTAACGGAGAGTATGAGCGTAAGATGATTTTAAACGTGAAAAAAATCAAAAATAATTTTCAAAATATTACACTAGACGGTACTACATTAGTATAATATAGTGGATAAGAATATAATCGTTATCGTAGTTGTAAACGACTAGTAGTCGTACAACTTGCATAAGTTGTCAAAAATGATACGATTATCGTACGACACATTGTACGTTACATCATATCGTGTGGTGGGACGCTTTATAGAGTCGTATGCGATTTGCGCAGTATGAAAATATTACTATATATTCGAGCCGAATTACCGATAAATATGCGTATCTACGCCATTCGAGCCATACGGATTTATTTTAAATATTAATATTTTAATACATTTTTTTTTCTTTTTTCTTTGTTTAAATATTACGCTACATTACACCTTATTACGACTGTTACACGATGTATACACGTTAGCTATTAGAACTAAACTATTCATGAACGAAACATTTTTTTTTCACCAATACGAGTGTAAAAACGACTTTTCTCGTGTTTCGGATGTCGTAAAAATTCCGGGATTGGGCATACAAATTCATACGATATATTAAAGAAAAAAAAATTTCCAAAATCCAATTGGGGTGGGAGCTGGGGAAATGTACTTCCTATGTATTCACGTCGAACCGCACAACGTATGTGTGTCTCGCACGACGGGTGGAAAACGACGGAAAATACTTACAATAATATACTTTTTTAGTTGAGATTTTTTCTTAAATAATTTACAATATATTAATGTAAATCATTCAAATTTACAAAACAGATAATATTCACTTAAGATTATAAAGATGCGTGTTATTTGTGTGTGTGTGGTTGGCCGGTGATCGAGTCATTGACCTAGATTTCGGGTTATTGCTGGTAGGGTGTGGTGCGGCGTCAATTATCTTTGCTCGTCGGTACGCATATTATATTATATTATCAATATTATACAGCCGTTAAGCATAAATGTTTATTTTTTTTTTATTTTAAATATTAATTTTTCGTAGCAGTGACTGAGTTAACTAAACGAACACAAATAGAAACCTACATTATTATCAAATAATTTATGGTTATAATATTTTACAAATTATTATAAATTAAAAATTCTTAAATACCCATTCAAAATAAAATTTAAGCAGACATCAAGAATCATGAGAAGTACACACCAATATTCGATTAAATTAGTTATCTCCGAAATGAAAATGTACATTTTTCGATGTGATCAAAATTGTTTATGTAATCCAAATATACAGTTAAATGAATAAATGAGAAACTTTTTTTTTTTTTTTTTTTTAACAAATAAACCCCTAACTTTAGTTTACGTAGTTCCATATGTCCGATTACTGTTTTGTATTTATGAGTTTAGAAGCCTCTTTTCTAACTTGCAAGTGGAAAACAATTTTTTTACTTATTAAGCCAAAAAATCAAGTTTATTTATAAAAAAATTTATTTTAAAACCAAGAAAATATACTCATATATTAAGTAAGTTGTGAAATGTAAAATATTTTTCATACGTAACCTAGTAAAAAATTTTAGGTATTGATGTTTGACATAATTTAAATCGGACTACTGCACAACTTAATATTATAACTATAACTGACTCATAAATCTATTATAAAACCCATGTGATTTTCTTTTTTGATTTTTTGATTTTTGTCTACTTTTATTAATATCTGACATAGTTCATATTATAGTTTAGAAAAAATTATTCTCTTTTAGTAGTTTCATAAAAATGTATAAGAAAAATATGAAAAAGTTGGGAAACATTTAGAATTTTTCAGAATATATAGTGATTATATCTCATACATACGAAAGTTAATTTACATGTAAATCAAAACATGATATTTAATAAATTTTCCGTATCGTGAATTGATTATATAAATATTAAATATACAATATTTAGGCCCGGTTTATCAATCCATACCTGCTAAACATCCGATTAGTTAATCACTGACTAGCGCTAATCATCCGTTAGTTACCTGATGTAGGTATTGAAAGTGTGTTTATCAATTGTCACTTAATGGTTAGTTAAGTAATCAGTTGTTTTTGACAATAATCAGTTAAAATAATCAATTATTGTTGAAAACGGTTATCAGATGTTTGTATTTTTTTTATTGTGATATAATATGAGGTTTTGATGTGATAAGTGGTTTATTATTTTGATAACAATAATTATTCTGTTTTTGTGAAATTTTCTGTTTAAATTAAATTTTCTTTTTACCTAACTCTGTAATACGTATCAAGTGTTTTCGTTTTAGTACATAACTACATCGGGAGTTTATAACCTACTATGAGACTGTCTCCGAATTCTCCAATAACCAAACGTTGATGAATTTCTGACTTATTGAATATTGTTTGATCGTGTACAGAGCCTGGCCATCGTGCAACAATATCAAGGAATCTCAGATCTTCAGAATTTATTGTCTGTACATTTATTGAAAAATATCCTTTACAGTGCCGAAATTTTTCTCCATATAGACCCCTTGGAGGCTGTATCTTTACATGGGTACAGTCAATAGTTCCAATTATTCTAGGCAGTTTCACTCGTTTATAAAATTGCAACTGATTATGTTAAATTTCTCTTTCTGATAAAGGCATTTGAATGAACAGTGGGGCAAGATGTGCTATGGTAAAAGAAACTTGTCTCACAATATGACAGGTAGAGCTTTTGCTAACACAACAGAAATCTCTAACTGAGATTATCATAGTTCCTAGTGCATAAAAGCGAAGTGTAAGTAGTTATTTTACGATAGGTAATACGGAATGATTGCTATCCATTTCAATTTCCCTCTTAATTAAATCCAAAATATGGAGAATTGTCTGACGAAAATGCATGAAAAAATAATTTTCATCCAAAATAGAAAAATGATTTAACCTAGGCCTTACTCTGTATGGTCATCTTTCTCACAGAAGAAACTCAACAATTGCCTCTTCGTCTAATGAATAGTTCGAATCAATTTCCATCTTTATATATAATTTGGAAATATTTCGTAGGTATATTATATATTTTTATTTTATATTGATAGTTTGAAATACACATGTGTGTACAATGTTATTGTAAACAAAAGTTATAAACAACTCATTAATGTTTAGTCGGGACACAAATACAAAAATATATTATTTTATGAACTATGTATAGTTTATCGTGATTTTTTTTAATTGTCTGTAGTTAAACAAAAACACTATTTGTTATTTTACGTGTATTTGATCTATAGTGATAAAGTCAAAAATAAACTAAATATCTAAATATAAATGTATATATAATTCTAAGTTACCGTCTGTATTGAATTTCTGACCGGTCGCTATAGGAAGGTAACTCTTGAAACTTTTAGAGTACTCCGTCTAAGCATTTAAACTGTTTTATTAAAAAAAAATAACGTATAATATATTATGCAATCTTTTTTTTAAAATAATGAAAATAAATGGAAGAATAAATTATTTATACTACATTAATTCTTACATTCATTTAATAAATTAAAACTAATAAAATAAAAAAATGACTCAGAGTCTCAAACAAATAAATCGTTTGAATAACGAAATTTAACGAATCGATAGATTAAATATTAAAAGCATGATAATGTAACTTCAGTATAATATACCAAAACCTTAATAGCTACAGGCAGTTTAAAAATAAATATTTAATGCGTTGTTTGTTGAACCATTTTACATTTTAATTACACAAAAGATGATGAATTTTGAATTAAATAATAAATTATTCCTCGAAAATATAGCCTTGTGTTTACAATGCCCTGGACTTATTAATGTAATTATGTTTTAACATATATTATAATACGGTTGATTATTATGTTTTATATTTTCATATAATTCTTTATTAAATTTGTTAATAGTTTTCGACAAATAATAATCAATATTATTTAGTTGTATTTGCATTTTTTTATTCACATCGATAAAATACCGATTTTAATTTGTCTTAAATTCAAACTTTTTTCCATCATAAGTACATTTCAAGTTAAATAATTTAGCTAATTAATTTAGATATACAATTATAGTATGATACTTCTATACTTAAATACTAAAATGACTAAAATACAATATTTATTATCATAAGAATGGATGTGATAGGAATATTGTTTCTTTAATATTTACATTTAGAAGTTATAATAAGTTATAATTTTGTATCATAATTCGTTATAGTAATTTATAATTTGTAAACGAAAAGCACGAAAGTAAAATATTTGTCCAATAGTTATTTATTAAAAGATTTTAAACTACATTTTATGTATTATACATATAACTTTTTTACTTTATGTATAGCAATCAACAAAGACCGTAAAATCATAAAAAAAAAAACGTATTTTTATAGTTATAAAAGTCGATTGTAAAAAGAATAAAGTATTATTATTCTATAAATAGTATAAATTAATATTAATAATTTTAAATGAAAAGTTAACTAAATAATTTGAATTTTTCAATTCCAATTTTTCATGATTTTATTTAATGCATCATGATCTGAACCTGCCGTATATTTTAGGATACATATTACTACTGATTTATTTTTATTTTTATTATTATTTCATATCTGCTTGTTAAATGTTTATATGTTATACAGCGCAGTAAATGGTTATATAATAGTTATAGTTAGAGCAGAGTACTTGTAGCCCTAAAAAGTCACCAAATATGCACTTGAATACCCAAAATATGCATTTGCAAAATAAAATATACCTAAAATAAGCATTTTAAAATTAAAAACAAGAACATTTTTATTTATTTTTTGTATTTTATTTAATATGTAATTTATTTCACTTTGTTACATCTTAAAGTATTGCACTTTATTATAAACTCGCACCAACTTCTTCCAAATTAAATTAAAATATGTCTCAAAAACTATAAAATAGAATAAAATACGCCATTAATATATGCTCAAAATATGCATTTATATGCAAAATAAAATTACAAATGTAGCTTTTTCTTGACATAAAACGTATTTGTTTCTTACCCTGCTATTTTTTTGATTGTGTAAAACAAATATGCAAATACTATAAGTCCTCTGCTCTAGTTATAATAGTTAGTAGAATAAATTGTAACTATATTGTACAATATACATAATAAATGTACATTATTTACCTAATTAAATAATATATAGGTATATATTTTTATATTAAATCGAACATTTAATCCAAAAGTACATTTAAAACATTAGTTAACTTAATATGATTATATGTTTTATTAGTATTAAATGTACACTATTACTTCAACAAATATTCACATCTATCTACATTTTTACATTGTATAAAAATAGATGATAAAACGGACATTTATACGAATGTATTACAGAATAATATTAATATGTACATCTTGCTTTTAATTTAAAAATATAAAATTAATAAATAATGAACTGAATTAAATTTAATATCGATCGCTTAAATTATATAATTTAATATTAACATATTTCTACTTTGCGTATGACATTAACGAGATATTTTTCACTTACGTTAAAATTAAAATTAAAGTAATTTAAATATCTTCAACATTAATAATAAAACGAGTTTATGTTACGAAATAACGAAATAAAATCTGTCAAATCATTATAAAACTAATAGTAGTTGTATATGTATTTTGATTTGTCCAACAGAAATATACTTAAGTTTATATACTTACATACAAAATAGAAATATAACGGTATTTAAAAGGTATTTAGATCAAAAGCAAAACTCATAACTGTTACATTTCATAAAATTGCAAAATAATATTATACGAGTATAGATTTTTGCCTATGTAAACATTATATTTCTTTTTAAATAACTAATATAAATAAGAAATTACACACGACGGTGGGAATTACATTTTAATATTAATAATATAATATTTATATGATTTTAAAAATAACAGTAAATACATTCTAAATGTGTTTTCTAACATGTATTGAAGAAATCAACGAAAATAAGTCAGACAGAATAAAAAAGTATGAATATGGTTTCTTTCTGTATATTTTTATAATACGTATAAAATCTATATTTATAATGTACATACGTCATAAAACCTAAATTTAATTACATTAAAAAACGTAAAAATTAGGTATAATGAGTAAAATTGTAAACACTTTATGATAATTTTAAAAAACGGATGTTTTTATTTTTATTATGTAAATAAAAAATATAGAAATAGAATCTACTATAACTACTGCTAATGTAAGTCCTTTACAAATCTGTCAAGATTATATTTAGGAAATTTTTTAGTTAATTTCCGTGAATAACCTTTGTATGATAAGCAGTAGCGTAACAAGATGGGAATGGGCCCCGGGGCAGTTAATAAATTAGGCTCCTTAATTCTATCTATAGGAAAAATCACATTATACGTTATATTGTTGTTTAAAATATAAATACCTCTATAAAACCATTAATGAAAATAATAAACAGATAATAAATTGATGCTCAAAATAAAAAGGAAATCCATTTAATTACTAAAACAAATATTAAATATTAACATTTTATCATTATTAATTTATTAATTCTATCTAATCAAATAAAATAAAATAAAGGCTATCAAATCAAATTTAT
>JAIPRL010001756.1:15988-73981 GCA_025469235.1 Pemphigus obesinymphae | reverse complement strand
GTTTGTTTTTGTGTGTGTGTGTGTGTGTGTGTGTGTGTGTGTGTGTGTGTGTGTGTGTGTGTGTGTGTGTGTGTGTGTGTGTGTGTGTGTGTGTGTGTGGAAGCCGACGAGAGATCGTATTCCACAGTTTTGTTTCTCAAAAGTTTAGAGAGAGAGCTGGCAAAGTTGTTGATTAAATAAAAGAAGTTGTTTCAATTGTTTTGATCGCAAGGTCTTGCGGTTGGATAGACGGGTTGGTGAGGAGGCCAGTGGAACCGAAGGAAACTCTTCATTAAGTTTACATATTCCGTTTCCGGACGACTTTTTTTTCTCTGAAAATTGTTTTACTTTGTAAAAACAACAGCGTAAAAAAGTCTTTCCCCGCAGTTTATTGTCGGGCGCGCGTTGGCGTTTTTCTCAATCTTCATAAAATGCGTCATCGTATTTACAAGTGAAAAACTCGTGAACGAGAAATCGCCTGTCCCGCACCGGTATCGGTAAGATGGTGTTGGGTCGTACCTACTTAATGAACCCAAGAAAATGTATAAAACAAACGAATAAAAAAAAAAAAAAAAAATTGAACAATTATTATTTCGACGTTAAACTCAGTTAGTCGAAAATATAATTACATAATAAATATATTGCACATTTTACATTCTACACGTCGTGTATACGAATATACAGGGCCGTTCTGAAGAAATATTTAGGGTGGATGCATGTCCCCCAAAAAAAGTGTAATAAGCAAAAAAATAAATACATTTTTCTGAAATTTTCCGACAAACTTTACATTAATTTACCGACGAATCAGTTCCCCGAAAAAATAAATAAGCCGAAAAAAGTCATAAATTTTTTCAAATTTACCAATTAATCAAACCCCATGTCTTACGAATATTTACTGACTAACTAAAACTAATTTGTTTCCTAATTGGGGGAGGTTAAACACGACCCTTCATAAGATGGTCCTACGAATATATTAGATGAATCGTATAAAATATTGTAAATATTTTGCCTTTGTCATAATGTATTATATATATAGGTATATTGTCAAAAATTATTATTTTTTCATTAATATAATTAAAACACCAACAAAATAAAATAATAATCAATACGAATATAATATGTAAATGTACTTTAGAAAATTATATATACACATTTTGGTATTTTGGTTCCTATTTTTTTGGTTTTTTTTTTTTTTTTTTTTTTTTTTTTTTAATGCGTAATATTAAATATAGCAATCCATCATCATTATTTCATTACGGATACGACTAAACAGATTAGATAAGTTAGTTTTCATAATGTATTGAACGATATAAATAAATAATACTGTGCCCTATAATTTCATAAGTAGGTATTTGAAATATTAAGCTCTAATTCGATTCGGTCGGTCGGTCTTGAGTTGTCGAATTTTCATCAGTCAAATCCTACTAACTGACCACTAATTCCGTTTAAATGATGTCAACGGGACCTCGTTAAAGCGAAAATCAGATAACTACTGCGCTTTATAGTAAAGGGATCGGTAAAACCGGTAGGTATATGGATCATTGCTATAAATTGGCATTGCATTGTTATTTGGAAAAGCAATCTTCTTTATTTAAAAAATAAAAATGTTTATACCTAAATCACGCGTGTGAGTGGGAATCAGTTCGATCGGTTTTAATCTGAAATTGGAAATCGACTGATCCGTTTGACTAATATAATGTGTCAAGGTCCTAATGACAAAACGCTTCCTCGAGGAGGAAGCAATCAACTAAGCCCAATGGGTTTTCATTAATCCAGGGTTCGGCACTGGGATGTCAAGCGTATTTGTCACGACCACCTCATCCATCGGTGACCGTAGATCTATACCATGTCTATGGTTTAACAAATGCGACCTTTACCACTGGCGAGTCTAGCATCTACTCAATATCCGTCACTAAAGTGGAAACGAATAAACAAGGTATAGGCGATTTATTGACTTTTGGTGGAAATTTTAAGGTGAAATAATAGAAGAAAAATCGTTCTAAATTAATTGGAATATATTATCATATAAGTGACAAATGATTGAGAAAAACAGTAATAACAGCCTACAGGGACGAAGATACGGGGTATTTAGGAAATTCAAACCCATATCTACCATGGCCCCCCTCGATTTTTTTTTAACATGGAAAACATACACGTTTTAGTCATTTCACTTTTTTTTTTTTTTTTTTTTTTTTAATTGATTGATAAAAGTCGTTCATAACTTCAAACTTATAATCACCTTTTTAATTTGGTTTTTTTTCTATGGTACCTATTAGGGCATTATAGGAGATATTATATATGAAATTAGTGGACGCCCATTAAAATAAATAACAATATTGACCAAGTTATAACCGTATAAAATTTAAAAATATCTGCTTACAGTTATATTGCGAGAGTACGCATCGAATTAAAAATGTAAATATTTAAAACGTAAGGCTAAACACAAAAAAAAATACTATATTAAAGTATTTATTATTCATAAAAATAAACAAAATATAATTAACATAATATGTTTTAAATAACTTGTCAAATTTTTACTATTACTCTGAGATAATCCATAAATCATATTTTTCGTAATTCGTAATAAGTGTATTAAACAGCTTAAGCACAATGATAATATAATGATAAGCCACTATAAAATACTAAACTTTTCTATCTTATATGTTTAATAATAATTCATATGCCATAAACGATTACAATGGAATTTGGAAACCATTTCGACTAATATACGGACTTTTATTTGCAAACTTTTTTTACTTATAAAAATAATATTATGACATATTATTCAAAATGATAAAATCACCAACCTTATAGTGTATGTATAATGTATATATGATACATATTTATATATACAAATATATATCACATAATTATACACCATAATCTGTTTTATGAATCACTTAAACTAAAAGGATAACAAATATTTAAAAAATAACATTTATAATAAATGGAATCCTTCCATTTTATTAATATATAGGTACCGATTTACAAATATATTGAATATTATAATCCACGTAAATCATTATTTAAATGATGAGATATATTTGAAAAAAATATTGTCAAAAACTAATCAATAAATATTATTATAAAGTTTTCATTACGTTGGATAAAAAAGAACTTTAATATTTATTTGTTTATTCTACTATAAAAAAAATATATATTTATATTCTTATAAAAAAAACAACTTTCGTATTTCCAACTCAAGTATTGTATTATTTATAATTTCATATTATATTCTAATAAAATACGAGTACTTAAAAATCTGACTGCATAATGAGAAATTTCATTATTGTTACTAAAATAACCATCTATTCAGAATTTAATTTGGCACGTTTAAGACACAAAAAAAATCAGCCGTCGAGTTTAAACGGAGAAAGGTCAAAATTACCATTGTATTGGCAATCGTCTATAATCGTTGAAGATGGTCTGCAACTTGAAAACTTTCATTAAAATATTTTGATTAGTTTCTATTTTACTTTAAAAACCAAATACGATCAACCATCAATTTATATTTAAATATCAATAAATGTACAATACGAAATTCTCTCATTAGACAGTGAAAATAACAAAAATAAACTAAGTATCTAATCTACTATTTAGTATAGACTGATCACAGCAAAAATTAAATTAGATAGATTAAATAAATATATATATATATACGTAGGTATGTAATATAGTTATACCTACCACCTACGAGTATATACAGATTGATATTTTTTTTTATCATGATCCAGGCGGATATATGTATCTCGGGAAGTATGAATAATTTTTTGTGAAAGTTTTTTTTCAGAAACTTCTTTGTACACTCCATTTTATATATATATATATATATGTATATTTTTATCCTTCTCCCTTTATTAAATAAATTCTGTTACAACTAGGTATATCATCTGTAAGTTTTCAAATGGAAATATAAATTCTAAATTCTAAAAGAATATATTTTAATTAAAAATTTTCACGATTTGATTTTTTAAATCCGATGAATATTACCCAAGTAATAAGTATTCAAATCCAAAACGCGGCGGAGTAGAGAAGTACTGTAATAGTACGTAATGTTGGTAATGACGTACTACAGTATTTTTTCATCCGTCCATCTCGTCTAAAATTTAAATGCTTATTTATATTTTTGTATTTTTAATTTTATTTAATTTAATTTTTATTTTATTATTTATTTATATTTCGAGTAATAACTCGAGTAATATAATTCATTGGATTAAACAAAAAAAAAACTTGATAGTTCTCATAAAAATATATTCTTTAAGAATTTATGACTAATATTATAGGTTACCATTTAAAAATCGAAAGTTGGTATTGTTTTAACAAATAATGAAGAAGGGTAAAAGTTTTAAAATATGAAATATTATAGAATAAATTTTCTGAAAAAAATTTCACAACAATTATTTATACTTCCTGTGATGTTTCCTCACGAAAAAAATAAAAAATCCTACACTGTATATATAAAGTGTGTATAAAATATATAGATTGATAATATTTTTACATTGAAAATAATATATAATTTATTAACGTTTTAATTTACATATATATTAAAATATAGAGAGGTTGGTAAAATGTTGTTTAACCAAATATCGTGTAAAGAATAACATGGTCCTAAATAATTTTTAACCATAATAAGCAAAATAAGCTAAATACAGCAAAGAAACAACATTAGGTAATAAAATTCTAACCCAAATTTTCGAATAAAATGGATCAAAAAGGTCTTAAAACAAAGAAACCATTCAATAAGATTGGTACAAAAATAATAATAAAGTACTGCAAAGTAGTACGGTCAAATCCATCATGTATAATTCGTATTTTGGCTTTCATTTTAAAACAAATCCCCCAACAGCATGCAAATGAGCACAAATTAGGTGCATTGTTTAAGCCTCCCGTGGGAATATGTCATCTGTGCAGATTTTATTTAAAATTACAAATTGGTACTAAAACAGTGAAATAGTTTTAATAATAAAAATATAAAATAAACCCTCTCGCTAATGTCCGAGAGTTTTAATACTGTATATTTACCCGCTTATAATATTATGCAAATATAAAATAAATTCTGTAAACTGTTTAATTTATAGCACTGTATTATATACTATTAAAATTAACCTATTTTTCATTTTTACGATATTGTTTAACAGAATTCAATTAGTTTTATCAGCATGAGCATTAATATTTTATAATTGTGGACAATTTAAATTGTAGAGTCAATATTTTTATAATATATATAATATTATTATAACTATTCATTAAAGATATAATTTAAAATGCTTATTATTATTACACAAATAGTGATAATTGTTTTCAAATAACACCTATTTGTAATATTATTTTTAATTTAAGATAATTTGTTTATTTGTATACCTTTGTCCTTTATATTTTATTTGTTTTACGAAGAAAAATTGAAATTCTTTATAACTATTTTCAATATTTAAATAATATAAATAATCTTCTAAAATAAAAAAAAAAACATGAAATTTAAATTGCTTCTATATGGGTATATATAATAGGGCACAAATCCAAAAGAATAATAATTCAAATACAAGGTTAACGTACTCTTAAAATATTTTCATATTAATTCTCTAGCTATACCATTATTTTGAATAAATAATTTTTCCTATCAGTTAATATTTCAAAAACTATGATAAAAAAAAAATTGTTCTAATACTAAATATAATTTTATTACAGGAACATTATATTATCTATTTGGGACATAAACCCAAAATATTGGAAAACATAACTATAGTATCTACCTATACTAACTACTTACAACAGTATACTCAATCATATCCCAAAAAAAAAAAAAAATGAATTAAAAAATATTCATATAATTAAGGATCTCGCCCGAAAATATAGAGTGAGAATATGATAAATGAATCACGTAATTCCTCGGACATTAATAATTGTATATAATATTTTAATAATTATTTTTTAATTATTCTATATTTAAAGTGATAATAAAACAAAACTAGATGGATTTGCAGAAAAATGAATTAAAATAGTTAATGCTAAAAAAATATATAAAATTTTAATAAATAATTTCGCTGAAAGTTCACATTTTTAAAACACAATATGAAAAGTGTGATAAGAACAAATTGTAATTTGCACATAGATTTATATGATGCATACAATTTTGTTGGTTCTTGAGTTTCGTCGAGATTATAGAGGAAGATAGAGGCGGCGATAGCACACATTCTTGAGGACTTGACTGCCAATTGAGATGTGCTACCACTTTCAAAGCAGGGCATGAATAGTTCCATACAAAATGTAAATTAAAATCTGCAGTTCTTAAAAATATTACGAATTATTTTCTGATTTCCATGGTAAAAGGAAAAATCCACCTAGCGTCTAAGGTAATCTGACCAACATTTGTTTTAACCTAATAAACACCTATTGATTTAAATTGCAAATAGGACAATCGATATAGGTACCTAGAAAGATGAAATTAATTTAAAATATGAATTTAATTTTTAATTTTTATTATTTCAGCTATTATAGTAACTACCTTATAAATTACACATTTCATTATTTTTCAATAGCTTTTAATTTTTCAACTTCCAAGCGTGATAATATATGTATGTATATATATATATATATATAAAAAAGATTCTATTCTTATATAAAAAAGCAAGTCGTATTCTAATTTCAATCCGTTTCAATTAACATTTGACAATTTTCTCATAATATGTATTATTTGAATAAAATATATAATACAATTTTGTAGAACCTTTTCTATATCGGACGAATACAAACATACATAAGTTATATTATACATTATACATATTACGTATATATAAGTCATACTGTATACATAGCTGTAAAAAGATAATTTTGCATTACGCTTGAGAAAACTACTGGAAAAATGAAAAAATTAAATTTTCAAAGTACCAACTAAAGCAAATTTGCTGTCAAAACAGCTCATTACTCCAAAACTCCCACTCGTCTCCTTCTACCAGAAAAATATATCTATACAAACGTGAAAAAAAAACATATTGTCATAAAACCAATAGGTATATTCCTCGCTTCGCTCAGAATCTAAACTACGAAATCTTTAATAAGAAGATGAATTATAAACAAGATAGAGAATAAGTTTCTATAAGTTATTTCTAGGAAATCGAAAGCACTGCCTTTTCCATCTTATCATTATAATCTTTTTCTTCTCCTTCACCTTCTCTCCAAACTATTCCACCCTAGTCCTACATTTCCTTTTAACTCTCGTGTTTTCTCCACTTACCCTCGCCTTCTGCATATCATTCACCATCACATTTTCCACCTATTTTTCGATCTTCCTCTTCCCCTCTTTTCATCAATATGCATTTTCTTTAGTAATCTTACTGCCTCAGTCTCTTCCCTCCTTAATACATGCCCATACCCTTATCATTATAATAAGGACTCTATATATATATATATGACCAGAGCTGCAGTGGCATATTTTTTCACTGCCTCGTTAAGTACCCGTGACAAATAATTCTATGAATAATAAACGAGTAGCATTTAAACAATTAAGTTACAATATATTTAAAACTTATATATTATTAGATCCTTTGTAGTCGTATAATTAAAATTATCATATAATAAGTATATATGTACTCGTGTATACAAGTTACATTATTTGCCATTATTCCTATTTATTCACGTCCACTTAAGGTAATCAAAGGTTTTACGTATTGAACGTAACTTTTCCGGTAAACAAAGTTTCGAGTATTATTAGCACACTTTAAACGTACTAAACATACTATAATGTTATATGCATATATATATATATATATATATATACCTTTTATATATGTCGTATATCTGGACGGCAAAAACGCGGTAAGATTACCGACCGGAATGCAATTAGTTTTAATTAAAAACATTATGCTTCGTACGCTTACTCGTCTACATCGCACTGAATCTTTCATAATCATTAGTATAATGATTTCGGTTTTAGTTTTTCATTCGTCTCGGCCCTCGAAAACTCAAATGCGAAGACGATGTATCTCCGAGTTTTGATTAAAATCGGCTTCGAGCGCTACATCAAACGTGTTTCTCTGAACTTCTACGCTATACATACTCCTACTTCTTTTTTCAGTTTAAAGTTTACAGTGCAAAAAAAACGCATATTAAACGATTCGAAAAAGAAAAGAAAATATATGTGCACCGAATGTTTATAGTCGTAAAACAATTTCTCATATATGCCCCGCAATAATATATCGTACTTGGAAACGAATCAACATTATTCCTTCGCAAGTCGGTTAAAATTTGTTCGTTGAATGAAATGAAAAACCGCAGTGATGGCAAAATAGAAAATAATTCTCTTTTATCATTGTTTGAAGTTTGTCCAAAAGATTTGTTTACTTCGGTTTTTAATATCTTTAATACCGTAGTACATTCGTATGGCTTTTGTTTCCATTCGAGTATTGGTTGAACCTTTTCTCTCCTTTACTGTTCTTTCTGCAATATCCTTCTGATTTACAATATAGGATTTTTATACACAGACACATCTGCCATTCTTTTAGTCACTGTACCTTGCATATTTATAAAGTGTATAGATACTATTAACGCATAATTTCTATTTTTATTATTACATTATCTCACCCTCAATGATGAATATTGTATATTTAAATAAATGTTTTATTTCAAATAAATAAATATTACACCTACCTACAGCATTGCTTATTGTTCATTTTTACGGAAAATATATAGGTTTAATTATATTTATATTATAAACGTGTACCTATATAACAATTATAGAATTAAGGATTTTCTGAAAAATATAATTAATATAATTAAATAGATAATTAGTAAAAATAAAAATAAATCGATCACAATGACCGAATTTAATAATCCTCTTTTGTTATCCCTTCCTATTTTCTTTTAAATACAGTATATCCGATCCTTATGCCTGCATGGAGAACCTTACCAAATTAAGATTCCATCGTCATAAGCGGAAAGGAATTTTCAGAAAAAAATCCCTCGGGAGTGATTTTTGGGAGAACCTGTTCAAGGACCCTGAACCAAATTATAACCCTCTTATACGGTGTTCCAATCGTTAATAACGAAGGAGTTATAGCAAAACCAAAAAAAAACGAAGTGAGGGGGAATTTAATATGTTATACACCGTGTACCCTCTACCCATCAATGGTATCCCGAGTGTTCTACGATTAAAACTAAATGTGTTGTGACAATTTCAAAAATACACCATCCCCTTCTAACTTCTCTATAATGTTAAAAATATTTAAAATTTGGAGTGAATTATTTATTTAAATATCCGAGGAAGTCCACTGAGTTCAAATACATTCGGTTTTATAGATATAATATATATATTATACATTATTATATATTATATACCTATATATATATATATATATGTATATTTTTTTTTTTTATACTTATGGTTGTATCATATATTTATATATTAGTTAATACCCATATATTTTACAGTTTTATTTAGAGTTAATGCTTGACATTATATTATTGTAATTTTATTTATAATTAGTATTTTCCCGTTTTCCTAGGTAAGGTTATAAATAAATAAATAATATATAAATACACACTGGGCGATTTTTACCTCCCGGTATAAATTTACTAAGGGGATATTAATCACCCTAGTAAAGGCGATTAATACCTCGGGCGATTAATACCCCCGGGTATAAATTTCATGGGGGGTATTAATCGCCGGTACACCGATGCTACAACACCCCGCCCCCCCCCCCATATTCATCAGATCTCGCTCCGTGCAACTTTTGAATCTTTCCAAAATTAAAAACCGCATTAAAAGTGACACATTTCGAATCAGTTGAAGCTGTAAAAACGAAATCGACGAAAATATAAAGGCATTACAAGAAAAGGATTTCTAACATTGTTTCAACTCGTGGAAAATACGAATGTAGCGATGCGTTAAACATAGAGAGGAATATATAGAAGGGGGAAAATGTTAAAATATTAAAAATTATTTATAAAAAGTATTTATGGTGAAAGTCTCGTTATTTAATAGCCACACCTCGTAGAGGTATAACATGAATACTCGTATTACTGTCGGTAATAACTAAAATTAACCACAAATTTACAATTAGACAGGTATTGGAAAAATATTACGAATTCGGAAAAGAAATTCACATATGTTTCGTGGACTTCAAACAGGCATATGATAGTATTATAAGAGAAGAATTATGGAAGGCTTTGGAAAAATTTAGAGTACCAGCTAAATTAATTCAACTGGTGAAAAAATGTAATTATAACAGTTGCTGCAAAGTTAAATTTGGGAATAAAATATCAGAGAGTTTTAAAGTAGGTACAGGGCTTAGACAAGGTGATGCACTATCACCAACCTTGTTTAACGTTGCTCTAGAGAAAGTAATAAAATCTTTACCAGTTTATCAAGGAATGGAATTGCTTGGAAACAAAACGATACTGGCCTATACGGATGATATCATGAAAATTGGGTGTTCAAGCGAAGAAATTGTTACAAAAACGGCTAACCTTATCACGGCGGCTAAACCAATGGGACTTAAAATTAACCAAGATAAAACCAAGTACATGGTAATAGGCAGAATAGCTGGAAATACACAGGACCTAATAGTCGGCAATTACACTTTTCAGGCTGTAACCGACTTTAAATATTTAGGAACTAATATAAATAATGCAAATAATATGCATAACGAGTTAAAGCTAAGAATTGCTGCCGCTAACAAAGGTTACTCTGCACTGGAAAAACTATTTAAATCAAAGTTATTATCTATAAAATCAAAATCCACCCTTTACTCATGCTATCTACGACCAGTTCTATCCTAGGGATGCGAAACGTGGTCGGTTACAAAGAGAGATGAAGAGAAACTTCTGACTTTCGAAAGGAAAGTACTGAGATGCATTTATGGCCCTATCATAGAAAATGGGAAATACAGAAGCAGAACCCATAGAGAAGTTTACCAAAAATACTCAAAGCCCAATATCAAATCCTTTATAAAAGGAAAACGGCTGAAATGGGCGCGACATGCCTGGAGATCCACTGGTGTAATGATTGGCACTATCAATGGGAAAAGACCTAAGGGGCGACCAAGGCAGAGGTGGATAGACATAGTGAAATCAGACCTTGAAAAATGTGATCCAGGATCAAAATTAGAAGAATGTGTAGACAGAGATAGATGGCATCAAGTAGTAGAAGCAGCGAAGGCCCTAAATGGACTATAAAAGCTAAAAAAATATATATATATATACATATATATAACTATATATATCCACATAATGAAAAAAGTACATTTATCATTTTTATGATTATTTTACCCTCCCAACAATTAATTACACATACGAGTAAATAACAACGTTATTTTTCAAAACCCTTTATTTTTTATGACGATAGATAAATAATTAACAGTTTTAAATAGACAATTGTTGTCAATTGAACTAAAATGTTAATCGGCCGTATAGTGACCAGAATATTGTTGATTTAATCGGTTAGGTTCAATAATATTTTAATGTTTTTTTTTTTTCAGTGTATACTGTACCGTATTTATATTAATATACGTATTATAATTAAATATATACCTATATATAATCTAATTAAATCCCCTCCCCCTCCATTAAACATTATAAATATGACTGCGATCGATATTTAATTATAATAAGACTTGTAATTATTTTTCTTTCAGACACTATAATATATACAATACACATACCATTTTCTGATTCGACAACAAAAAAAAAAAACTTAGGTATTCAAAAAAATTATAGTAAAATATGTATTCTTATAAGTTCTCTTACCGTTCGTAAAAAAAAAAAAAGTATATAGTGAACACATTTCAGAAGCATGAATTACAATAGCATCGTTTCCCGTCCGAGAACAAAAGAAGGAATCGCTTGTTATCCCCCAATTTACAGACATTTACATTTGTGCGTGGCAAACGAATAAAAGTGGAAAAAAAGTTTTTTTAGAAGAGCAAAATGGAAAAAGGTAGGTTCTTTTTGACGTGAGAACGGGGTGGCTTATTGAAAGGCAAATGACCAAGAGTCCAGAATTAATCCCAAATGACTTTATATTAATCACGGTGCAACAATTCCGCATCACAAAAGTTTATATTAACATAAATTATACTCGCGAAAAAGGTATTTCTTTTCTTTTCATTTCGTTTCTTTTTTCCTTTTTTTTTTCATCCAGTTTTATTTTAATCATAGCGTAATCCCCCGACCGAACAATAACTATACCGCTAATTTCAATATTTAAATTGTAATTAAGATTTTAGTTGACAACTTTTTTAACCGGAAATTATCCA
This sequence comes from Pemphigus obesinymphae, assembly GCA_025469235.1. NCBI lineage: Eukaryota > Metazoa > Arthropoda > Insecta > Hemiptera > Aphididae > Pemphigus > Pemphigus obesinymphae. Next base: position 61,754 of record JAIPRL010001756.1, on the reverse strand, counting down.
CGTGTAAATTAAAATCTGTAAAACCTGTCGTAATTAGTATTAATCAGCATAAAAAATCTTGGTAATAAAATGTTTTTTTTTTTTCAATCTACAGAAATTAAAAAAGAAAACACGTGTTCTTTTTTTAGATTCTCGACGTTATAATTAATAATATGGCTGAATCAAATTAGTTACTATTGATTTAAATGCAATTGTAATATTGATATTAATAATACATTAATAATTTTTACAGCATACCTAAGTATTAAATACTACGGGAAAAGCATTTTTTTTAAAACTATACAAATTACAAACATTACAAAGTATGCGGTTACGAGTTATGACTGCAGTATAGGTAGGTACATTTAATCATTAAACAAACGTTATTTTTTATACAGCAACATGAGCAGCACTATAATTACCTATATTATTATAAAGATACCAAGAAACTCACCTATTCCTTCGCTCCCTTACGTGCCAGTCAGATTTATATCGCCATTTTGGATCTAAAAACAATGATAAATCATCGCAATCGAGAAACGATTTTGAACTATAAGCTTGTATATTGTATACTGAAAAAAGTTTGTTATTTATGATATTTTCACCGTTTTCTAAGCTTTTACTTAAAAAAAAAAACCAAGGGAAAATTACCTTTCTAAAGTAGGTACCATCGCAGGGCTTTCAATTTCCAATCAATTAATAGGAGTATTAAATGGAGTATTTAAGTTCTAAAAAATATTAATCGAAAGACATTTTTTAACGCACCATTACAAAACCAAAACATTCCTCGCTTCACTCGAATTACGAAAGGATAATCAAACTGCAAGTGATAAGGTGCATGACGTAAAATAGGTAGGTACCTCTATACCTACATATCATATAATATGATTTTATGTCAAATGAAATTTCAAATAATGATTTATCGTTAACGTACACAAGTATTGGAAACGTAATTATGACAGTACTATATATTTATCTTAATTAAACTAAAATTAAACATTATATATAGATACATTTAATACTTTATACACAAAACGTAATCCATCAAAAATATATCGTATACCTATCATATTGTCATTATAAATAAATATAGAATGTCTGTTAAGCTCAAATTATTGTCGGGGACAATAATTTATTAAATATTATAATTAAATAATATAATCAATTAAACATAAAATATAAACCATTGGCGGAAATCGGGAGGGCTTGAAGGAGCTTAGCCCCTCTAAAATTTTGGTAAGCCCCCTCAAAAATGGTTTGAAAAATGATTATATTTAAATGTATTTATATGGATACTTTTGCTAAGACGTAAAAACATTTCGTTAAGTAAAAAAAAATATATGTCTGGTTTTCAATAATATTTGTACAATTATAAATTATATAACAAAACAAGGTGGCAAGTAAGTAATCGTCCAGATACAAATAGTGAAAGTTGGTCCATCGTCCCTTCGGTACTCGGACTTCAAGATAGCGTATTATTATTATTTTAAATACAAAAGCAAATATAATAATCATTACATTTGAAAGACGATTCTGAACAAAGTTCGGTATAATAAAAGGTACCCATTAAAATAAAATAAAAAAAAGTCAGTTAGTAAAAGGTGGAAGCATTTCACGTCAGGTGTTAGTAGGGTTAGAACACCTCACTTATCAGAGCGGATTTTCTTGGTGGATATATTACATTTTAAATCGATGATAAGTCATTATCATAGTAAATAAGATAATTTAGTGATACCGTACCATGAATTTTACATAGTAAATTACTATTCAAAACTTGAAAATACCAAGAAATGTTTATTAAGAAACTCTCCGAGAACGTTTTGACCTTCACAAGACACAAACTTTATTTTAAACATTCTAAGGTGACCATACATCATCGAAAATGTCCATATATTATATTCCTTAATACTACATTATTCACTTTTAGACACTTTCATCTTAAAATATCCTTTTGAAATATGGACTTATATCAAATATCTACGGACATAACTACAGTTTAATTTAATTAAATAAAATAATAAAGAGTACATATTATAGTTTTAAGTTAATTTATATTATGTATACAATATTATGGAAAATTAGAAAAATTACAAACTGTATTAAAATAGTTTAAAAAATAAACATATAAATATTTTGAGTCGTAAACTTCTTAAATTTAGCGATGATTCAAATTCTAAATGCATATAATACAAAGTTGAAAAATTTTTGAAATTAAAATATCATAAGCCATAATATATATTTATTTATCTATTTATTTATTTATTTAAAATATTCAAAATTGTCTGTAGCCTGTACCTAAATCTAGTAATTATTTAAAATAATTGTATTACATAGAATATTATTAAACATTTCAAATTTGAAATTGTAATAAGATGTTTATTTTTAAATATACCTAGCAATAAAATAACAATAAAATAAAATTAATTTTATTTAATATTTTTCCACATAAAAATAATTGTCAATCCAAAAATCTATACCTAATTTCCGATATTCAATAGAATTCCAATACAAAACATTATAATTTATCTCTTCTATACCCATATACCCATATAAATAATTAGGTTTTTTTTTTTTTTTTTTTTAAATTAAAGTTATAAATTTGAGCTAACCTTTTTTATGATATAATTATAAACCCCGTTTTAAAATTAAAATAGTTGATACCATTTTAATGTATCAATTAACCAAAACAAGGAAAAAGTTTTAAAAAAAGTGCTTTTAATATGACATACTATTTCAGGAGTTAAATTTTAATACACTTAACATTAATTTTAAGGCCTGATTTTTTTTTTTTTTTGTAACATATGTGCCATTCGTTTTTAACTTATATCAAATTACCTTTAAAATTAAAATTTTAATTTTAAATGAATAAAATTGACTATATTATTTTAACACAGGTTAAATAAAAGCACATTTTATTAAGAGGAATAAAATTGACTATATTATTTTAAACACAGGTTCCGGTCTTGCAAAAATCGTGTGACATATCGCAAAACGCAAATATAGGTTTTCAACTGGATTCATTAACATGAGATCGTTCTCGAAGTTTTTACGGGAAAAAAAATAAAACACCCTGTATACCTAATTGTTAAATATAAAATTGTTTTGAAAAAATTACCTCTTAAAGAAAAAATTTTAATTAAAAAACTTCAATTCTACATAGAAAAATCGTATACAATGAAGTTATAAAACAATATCGTTTCCCGTCAAAATAATAGCACGCAGACATTATTGTTGCATATTATAATAATATCGACTATATAGGTACTGACAGGACCGTCAGGAAAAAAGGGTTTAAGGGGTCGTGGCGACCTCACTCAAGAAAGAAATTGAACAAATCAAATCCAGTCGGCACAATTTTTTTTTGCTTATTTACCATTTTTAAGAAGTATTTCGGAATTTAGTCGACAAACTGTATAAATTATTCCGCATTGGATCGGCAAAATCAGAAGAAAAAAGTTGATGACTTTTTTTTTGCTTATTTGCCGTTTTTGAAGGAAGTATTTCAACGGTTCGTCGATGATTTTTTTACTTGTTAACTTTTTGGAAAATAAATCTGCAAAATTACTCTGACGACCCTCCCCCCCCCCACTACCACCACAATTATTTTTTAGCACCGACCTTGAGTGACACTAATATTCGTTGGAACGCGTACAAGGATAATATTCGTATAATTTCATCCTTTGAGTTCAATCCTTGAAAAAAATGTTCAACGACATTTTTAAAAAACACTGAGTTTTGCTTAACCCGCACTTTTGGGAATAATAATTAAAAATTCAATTATTATAATATAAAGACGGGGCCTTTTAAATTCTAGTAATTTACCCTAAAACACTCCGACCCGATAGCACGTCGCGTTATTACCCGGACGGTGGGGGGTCGTGTGGTAATAATGTGGCACTCAACCTTTTTTTACGTGCAAGCTGTATATTAAGCTTTACGTCGAACATTCACCCCCTCTGCACCTATCAGTCGACCGTTGCTAATCGCAATATACTGCCATATCAGAGAAGTTCCTCTATATAATGTATACATTAATGATATTATATATAATAAATAAAGGAAAGAATAAAAAAAATTATGTAATATACAATTACCTATTAACAGTATACAGTGGATATATCGGCTCAAAAGGTTATCACAGTAGTTTTTTGACTTGTTATCCATGCAGTTCCGAATCTGGGAGGGGGGCGAACCGGGGCACTTGCCTCGGGCGCCATTATGATGGGGCGCAAAATGTACAAATATTTAAACTTTTCGTCCCGCTTTTGGAAGTTTCCAAATCCCATTGATCACTTTTAATTTTTAATAGAAATTTTGCTAGAAATTGACCAATGACCTTTTTTTTTTTTTTTTTCTGCTTATCAAAATTTCAAAAAGGGCGCTACAATTATTTTCGCCCCGTACAACAAATTCTCCAGATCCGGCACCGTATCCATGTATACATAATCTATGAGGTAAGGTGTGTCCACACCTAACAAACGTTTGTCGAGCGTTCATCAAAATGTTTGGTCAGCGTGGACGCATTTCAAAATTTTTTTTTTTTTTTTGTTTATGAAATTTACGTAACAAAATTGTTCGCACATTAAGCGAACATTTCGGCAAACATTTATAGGAAATCAAATTGACGAAAAAATATTATTTGATGAGATAAAAATCGTAGTGTGATTGCACAGATACAGAAATACTTTCACGAAAGTGCGTTGTAATATATTTATTGTAACGGGTAGCTGTTTATTTCATACAAAATATGCAGTATGAGACAAAGAACTTGATTATGTACAATATACAAACACGAGTATTTCATGTTAATGAATAAGCCAACAGCTGTAATTTTGACATAAAACAATTGCTACGTATACATACAGCCATAACAGACGAAGTTATATTATAAGCCTTCGCGGCACAACCATTGCGGCGTCTTTTTTCTCCATCAGCTCTCGTGAGTATACTGCTCTGTAATTTAGTGCTCATCGAGACTGGTCGAGGTGGCCAGTTTTTCTAGTTTCCTTTCGGGTAAATTTCACGCGCGTTACGAGTTGGCCTTACAAGCTTAATTTGTCACATACGTCGAGCCCTTCTATTCCACACTCACTATCTACTCCTATTTGTGTATTGTACGTAGGTAGGTAGTTATTATTTATTTGTGCGTTTTTTACATTCAAATTTTATAATAATCAAATCTCGTATTTTATTTGAGCGATTAATTTCAGTGCTCTGGTGAACTGGTACACCGTAGTTCAAAATATACTTGACTCGATTGCGGGGGCCTAACAAATCGTCTGTGTATTGTCATTGTGTCTATTTTAAATTGGTGGAACCAATTCAGAGACACATACCTACGTTATTTTAATAACACCGGAAAGTATGACGTATTACGCAGGTAGTAACACTATATTTTGTCATGAAACGGTTGAGTATATATATATATATATATATATTTTTTTTTTTTTATTATTATTATTATGTTAGTATTATTTTTTATTAATGTTGAAATTAAAGAAGATGTCCTACATAATTTAGTTTATAGACATTTTGTTTATGTTAAGACAGTTGTCTAGACTCTAGAGACTTGTTTTATGTTTTCTAGGATATTCACTGTCTCATCAATTATTATTATTTAATAAGTATTATTATTTGTAAAAGTGTGTATTGTTTTTGTAAATATGTTCTTAAATATATATTGTAATTTAATGTATTATATTATTTTATATACATTTATCTATTTACCTTATTATATAATTATTCAAGATTTCGTCCCCAATTCAGTAAGTAATAATACAATTCCTATAGAAATCAGGTAATTTACCTATAATAACTGTTACCCAAATGACATCCAAAGGTTGTGAACACCAAGACTCAAAATCAGACTTCTTGTACACTGTGTGTTTTAAACATTCATTGAACAATGTAATGTGTAATGTATATTCGTAACAATAGGTAGTAAAAATGTAACTAAGCTATTATTTATTAATTTAAAATTTCTTTATTATTAATTATCATCTATAACATTTATATATTTATAGAAGCCATAAATATATTGAATCTAAAAAAGTATAAAAATTATAATTTAGTGAAATGGAAAAAAAAATTATTTTAGTATAGGTTATAAAATTATAAAATTTATTATAGGTACTCTATAACTTGGTGAATATTTTTTATTCCAGTTTTATTAAAGAGAACACAATTTCTAGATAAAATAATTTCTTTATTTACTAAAAAAAAATGCATTGTACGTATAGGTATTAGGTACTTTAACTGAGTAAAATGAAAAAAATCAAAAATATAGTTATGTTTATGTTTACATTACGTTTGAGGATATCACAGAATATCAATATTATCATTTATCACAATAACATGTTTCATTAACAGTATGGCCAAATCTCATAGAATAATGGGAATTTCCTACTGGTATGGTTACTTATAGCAATTTCAAAATGTCCGACCATTTTTTGTGTGGCCATAAGAACCCATGTAAATATTTTACAGTTTCCCTTCTGTATATTCTGTGTTATGAGCACCATTGTATCTCTCAGATACCAAGCGATCGTATTATTAAGTAGGTTATTTTATATAATATAGTATATTATTCGTTTTTAACATTTGAAATTTTTTTCCTATAAATTTCTATTATTTTGACCTAATCAAAAAGGAAGTTATTAGCTAACAAAAATGTCATGTTTTTTTAATTATTTTTGTACAATTTATGTTATAATATAAAAACAGATTGTAAAAAACTATATCGTAATAATTATAATATAATTTGATTATATATCTACCTAAATTTATAAAAAATATGTTCAATCGCTAATGGTACACAATCGATATATGTGCTGTTTAAGTTTTGAGTACTTATCCATTCCAATACAAAGTTAATTGTGTATCCCATAGATATTGCGCGACAATCGATGTTGGACCAAATGACGCGACTAATGCAGTGTTAATAGAACGATAAATCCATTGTACATTGTACTATATATACATGTTTAAAATACCTACCCTCATAAAATAGAATATAAGTAGGTACGTAGACCCATACGGCCATACCTAATCTAATTTATAACTTATTCCACAGCTATATTTAAATGACTGTCACGTTAAAATTGAAATACACTCAATTTAATTTTTAATTTATAATTTATTATTATCATCATAGATTAAATATATTTATTATTGATAAACGTGTCTCCAATGAATGATAAAAATTAAAAACAATATAAATTTTGTACAATACCAAATGTAAAATGAACGTTAAATGAACGAAGTAAAATCGTTCACGTTCGTTAAAAAATGGAACGCGTTCACGAATGCGTTCTAATGCCTTAAATGAACGCGTTCGTAGGTCGTTTAAAAAAAATTTCCAAAAAATCTTTCCAAACACTGAATTAGGTATGTGTTAAATGAAAGACATATACATAAATGTACCTATATTATTTTATGTCGCCTAGTTACCACCTACAATATTATTTCACGATTTTATACGGTAGAAATAGACAGGAAAACGAATTTAACGTGAAGTTAAATCTACTTACCTTTACTTGATCGAAGTTCTGGTCAATCTACCTACGTTGATGTACGACTATTATATACTTTTACCGACACGCGAATAGGATAAAATCAGTAGAAAGATATTACTTGAGTTCGACGAATGCTTCAAAGCCGTTCACCTGTGTTACGTAATAAATGAGTTGATGTGAATAGAAAAAACGGATATAAATTTCAATCTTAACTATTTCTAGCAAGTGGGCTCAACAGTATTGATCGATTTAATTCAGATTTGACGAAGCTAGACTGTCAGATGTTAGACACGAGAATATCTGAGAACCTTTCGAGTCTGAATTATAATGATCACTGTGTGATCACTTGACGAAGACAAATGGTAGATGAATTTGATATAGAGGAAATGTAGACATATATAGGTTTTAGGTTGGAAGAAAAACAGAGTACATTTTACGCTGTGTCTAGATACACGGGCGCTCGTGTAAATAATGCGTACGTACCACGGTTTAAGATATTATAGTTACCCGACGGGGTATAAGAGGGTGGTATTCAAAGTTGGTCCTATGATAAAATTATAAAACAATTCTGTAGAGCTTATAGACCGTAGTGGACTATTTTTGAACTATTATATGCAAAGATTATGCCATTATCGCAATCGCAAATGTTTATAAGATAACATAAAAGCATAAGCACATAAATTGCACAGTATGAAAATTACATTTTTTATTTAAATTGACTCAAATTGAACAGTTAGAATTTATAAAAAAAACGTAAAGCTAATTATACAAACAAAATGTAATAAATAGAAAAATAATATTAATAGTAATATTATCAATTAATAATATTAATTTTTTATATTCCAAAATAAAATTTCAGTTTCACATTTATCATTTGTTATTGTATCTAATGATCGTATCATAGAATAGTGTTGGTGACTATGTTTCGTAAAAAATTGTATAGTGTGCAAACGTGTTTTTTACTTTTTTGTCATTACTTACAAGTATATAATATAGATATTTATTATTCTTTAATTAAATACCTAAATACCTACTCGTACAATAATATATTTCAAAATTGAGTTGTCGGTAATTTAAGCTCTTAAGTATTCTGAATTTAAACAAATTTACTCTTTAATTTTTATAAAATAAAGTTTTCTTTCCCATCATGGCTTCACCTTAACAATTCACATTAACAATTTTAAGTTGATCACTCAAATCCTCAATTTCCACAACTCAATCTACCGTATCATCTTTACTCACACCATCCCGATATGACATCCAACCCCCCTTTTTTTTTGGTTTTCTTATTTTCTTCTTTCTTTCTACATACAAAATACAGTCTATTATGTAAACAATATAAGGATGATTCCTATTGTTTGTAATTTGAGAGTTCAAATTATTATTTTTTTTTAAATCATTCAAATATGATTTTCAATGATAGGCATGTGCAGCAATATTTAGTAATCACCAGTCAACCACGGTTTATTTTTTATCTGTGAATCACACTAATTAGAAAAATTGGAAGATAAAAACCGTTAAACTTTAAACATTAAACAAAAAAAAATATCACTTAAATAATTAGTTAATTAATAAATACATTTTTAAATAATAACAACAAAATAAAACAATAACATAACAATATTATAATAACAAAAAATGCAAAACGTTTTAATTTACAATAACGTTAAACAATTTAATTTTTTTTAATTTAAGCCCTGTATGGGTATCTACTATTAAGTTATTACTAAAATCAAAAAATTAACCATACATTTATATAAAAAAAAAAAATACACAACAAATTATAATATTTTTAAAAGAAATGCAAATTACGAAGTGCTACGGAATTCTCATAAAATTCACGATGTAATAACACACTTGTATGTAAACAGTAACGATAACGAAAAATCATATTATTTATGTTTATCGAGCTTTCATAAATCACTTACATAATATTATTTGATATTTCGTTATAAAAATCCATTAGCCGGCGCACGGTATAGGCAATGTAACAACGCCGGTGTCGTGAATACACCGTATATAAAAACGAATCAGATGCGTTCTCCCCGCCTCTGCTTCGACATTTCGAGTTAAAACCTAGGCAAATCGTTTGAACCCGATCGTAAATTTATTTGCAAAAGCAATTCTTAGTGATATCATGATAGTAAATGGAAATAAAAAACCTTTGATCGTGATATGTAGGTATAGGTGTCTACTCGTATAAAATGACTTGTAAAAAACACCTATACTGCCGAGAACACTATTGCGTTAATAAATGAATTTAATTAGCCGTTGTAAATTGTAATTCCTAAGTATTTCCAAACATTAAATGGATTAAATTTCATTTAAACGTAAAAAATAAAATAAAAACATTCTTTTTTACCCAACTATGTGTATACATAGGTATTAGTACCTCTACCCAAGCATATTATAATTTATAACGATACGATAATACGACATTTAAATTCAAAAGTTTAATTGTACGCACACAATATCATAGAATCTTAAATCAAATGTATGTTTGTATAATATTATGTATACCTAAACCCCTATTCAAAATGAGATCAGTATAGTCGGCGGCGACGTGTTTTCATCGGCTTCAGTCATATGACGTCAACCGGTTCCCCCACCAAGTCGACCACGACGTACGAAATAATACGCTTATACAATACGATAATAATAACACGATACGCCGAGTGGGCACAATGCATTTTAAATTATGTGTTTAATTTAGTTGTCAATACTATATAACGATACGAAGCTCCCGTATGCAAGTTGATCGCCGACTATTGATCTCATTTTGACTAGAGTATAACATGGCCTAAAGTATAGTGTGCAGTAAGACACTGTTAGTGTATAGTACGAAATCGGAATAATGCAGTACAAAATGAAAAAGTGTGTTGATTATTTTAGTGTCATGTTTAGACTTTTATAATGCCGTCAACTTACCATATAGTTAAAACTTTTTTTTTTTTTTATAGTAATTTTTATAATATTCAAGGACCAATATTAAAAATATGGTGTGCTGTGCATAGAAGTGACTTAACACGGGGACAACTGACATCTAATGTAATTGAAGTGCATAAACTTATTGTTGCATGTTCGGCTATATCTTCATACTTCCATCAATCTGGTCTCAGAACCGAAGAATTGAAAGATATAGCAAATAATGAAGGTATGAGTTTTAAACAGTTGCGAAAATATTTTGAAGTAAGGTTAGTGATGGGCAAATTCGGTCTTGGTCTTGCAAAAATGCAAGACCAAGACTGTACTAGAGCTAGCAAGACCAAGACCAAGATTTTACTATTTCATAGCAAGACTGAAATAAAAATTTATGCAAGACCAAGACCAAGACTTGACTGCAAGACTAGTGCAAGTTTGCTTTTAAATAAAATCAAAATTAATGAATTAAATACGTTATTTATAACATTTTTTTTCTTGGTATACATTATTTATAATTCCACACCAAATCCCCAGATTTCTCGTAATGCAATCATCAATATCCAGCTATTGTAATATTTTCGGAAATGATTATCGTTTATCGAATATATGGATAAACAGATATTCTACTATTTCTTGAAAGTTCGGTGTTATCGAAAACAGTCAACTACACAGATACCTACCTAATTATTTTTTGCGAACGGAAGGGGGGAATTACCCCCATTATTCCCTGTATCCCCCCTTGTGTACGTATAAATAAATTATTTATTCTTATTTATAACTTTGGTAAAAAAAAAAAATCAAGGCTGCAAGAATTTTGCAAGACCAAGACCAAGACCTAGATTCATTCAACAAGACCAAGACCAAGACCAAGACTGACTTCTACTGAATCAACAAGACCAAGATTAAGTCAACACGACCAAGACCAAGACTAAGTAGACAAGACCAAGACTGCCATGGTCTTGGTCTTGGTCATGCTTTGTGCATCACTAGTAGTGTATAAATGTATAATATACCAACATCCAGTAGGTATAGCCAAGTTAACGGGACTTATAAAAATGAAAAAAAAATAAACAACAGACATGCGAAACAACATTTTTTATTGTCATATATAGATGTTTTAATTATACAATTATGTTTATTTTATTTTTCTGTGAAATTTCGACTAGAACACTTTAATCCATTTTTCGGTATGCATAGTACCTAAATCTAGTCAAGATGATAAATTTAAACGGGTAATTTTTCGACTTTTTTATAATTTATAAGAAATAACTAAACCGTGAGGCAAAAAAAAAAAAAAAAAAAACCAAAAAACTGGTTATTACTTATTTCCTTATAGTTTAGAAAATAATTGTTTATAAAAATTGTGTATAATTAGTAAAACGTTCAAGTAATACGCCTAAAAAGGTTAAAATCTAACGTGTGTTATATATTTTATATTGGTATAATGTTTGGCTAAATTAATCAAAACGTATAATTTTTATAATAATTAAATATTTTATTAAATTGATAGAAATAATTCCAGACAATCATAAGTTTAAAAAAAGTCATTCATCCGCTTTTTCACTAGAAATTTGAACGCCTGCGTCCTGCCCCGAAGCCCGCAATAGAATATTGATCGTGTGCTAAGGCATATACGACAATAAATAGTGGACAATTGATCGCGCGACAATTGATAGTAGTCAATTGATCGCGCGACAATTGACCGCTTGCGAAAATTGATAGTATGACAATTGGTAGTGTCATAAAAAAAAAAAAACCCCCCATTATGTTATTATTGTTTATAATATTTATTATAAAAGTTTAAAGTCCATATTTTTTAATTTTAAAATTTTTTAGAGCATATTTGATGATAAATGATAATATAATTTCAAAATTCATAAATTTCAAATACTTAGTTGATATAATATTTAATAATTTGTAGGCACATCAAATTCATTAAAATAACCTATCAATATTAACTCTGGGCTTTACTATTTATTGTTTTATGTATACGCGTATATAAAGCATTAAGTTCCCAGCCCTAATTATTATAATTTTTTAATTTTTCACTACCAATTATCGTACTATCAATTGTCGCATGCGGTCAATTGTCTCGCGATCAATCGACTGCTATCAATTGTCGCGCGATCAATTGTCCGCTATCTATTGACGGGACACCATGTTACCAATTACCATGGATAACCTAGATAATTTTCATCCACTATAATAAGAATATCAGAAAAAGTTCTCTGAATCTAACTTAGTGGCTCGTCCATAAAATTAGTTCTAGACACGCCACTGCAATATACTCGTATATATATATATATATATACATGTATGTATAAGTATGTATATAATATGATTTATTGTGCTCACCTAATTTTCTCTACTAATATTTATCTTGTTTTAATTTAAATTTTTTGTAAACTATTCACAATATTTTAATGAAAAGGTGGAATTTTTACTATTCTTTTAGGTTTTATATGTTTCTTAAATGGATAACTATATTTTTAACTTGATATTTCGACGCAAAATATTTTTTTGAATATTTTAACGTATTATCGAATGTTTAACAAACCGTTAAATATTTACTAGCATTTAAAATTTTGAAGAACGAAATAGTGCGGCGTATTAAATAAATTATTCCTATTGTCCCTCCACACACCTATCTTATTTAAATATATAACTTAACATTAAGGTGGTTCGAGTTGGTCAAAAAATATCGTTTTTAAACCTTTCGCTGTAACAAAATTGTGAGACGTTGGTTGGTCCGATCTTAATTCCGTAAAAACCTTAAAATTGTTTCACATATTTTAAAAGATTAATATATGCATTTTTCGAAATATGAATTTTGAACTTCCGTATGATTAAACAAAGTTATGTGTATGTTATATTATACTATATTATATTATGACCTAACCTATTATGATATGAATTATGATACCACAATATCTTCTTCGGTGATCCTAATGACCAAACACGCGTGCCTGTGTTTGTTTGAAATACTTTTGTGTACCAACTTCTATGTAATTTTAAATTTTAAGTTTCATTTTATTTTGTTGTTTTTCATTGCAAAAAAATAAAATAAATAAACAGTAAAAATGATTGGTGAAAATTCAAAACAACAATACTATTTTTTTAGTAAGGCTCCCAAGCGAAAAAGGAATACAGCAGTATTTCATCGAAAAGAGGTTTACAAGTGTACTTGTTCACTTTATTTCTTTATAAAATCTTTATAGGTAGATACATTATTAGTGATTAACTGATATAAATGGGTACAACACTCATTTTCTTGCTTATTTACGTATTTTTATGGTTTTGATGTAGCAATAGCATACTCGTACACTATCGTATATATGAAATTGCAAATCATCGTTAACTGTATCTATTCAATATGTAATTTTAAGGACGAAAATTGCAGCCGCTGGACATGTGACATGGCAGACCTATATAATTAGTACTAGAAGGAATTATGCCAGGAAAATTATCAAGCATACATTGTATTTCACAAACTTGCAAAGAACTGAAATAGCAATATACTGAAATAAACAAATTAGTAAAAGATAAAAGGGAAGATTGGAGTTAAGTAGGTACACTTTTGGTGAATAGAGCTTTTTTGATAGTTCTGGAATATAAATGGTACTTTTAAGAGGTCATTTTTTTTTTTTAATTTTCTCGTCGTTTTCTTAATCTTAGAGAAAAATATCGACTGTAACAAAAAATGATTATAAATCGGAAAATAACAAATAAAGTTATCATGATTATAACGATTGTTGATTTTTATTGTGATCGTTTCCTCGGAACTCAGAAAAACATGGTCCTAGACTCTAGAGACTTGAAATTTTTACAAGGTACCTATCAATATATTTTATAAAATAATAATATAATTATGATGACGTAAAATTTGCTTTTTATTATACTGCAAGCTACACTAAGAATTGTGTTATTAAAACAAAATTATTTTTATTATTTTCAAATTGAACACTTCCAGAAGTGTATCCTATATCTGACGAGCGAAGTGATTCCATCTCTATGAACGGATGTTTTTTTATATACATAGATAGATACTTATTATATTATATAATATTACAATATTTTTTATATCTTTATGTTATTTTTAAAATTTTGTTTTATTTTACTTATCGTTTAGTTGTGCAGGCATTAATATTCTACAAGCATTTCTACTCCGTGACCATACAAATTGATCTTCTAATAATTTAATGTATTATGAATTATAATTTTTCTTTTTATCGATATACTGCAAGTACCTAAACTGCGTGTACCTACCTAGCAAAACTTCAGAGAAAACCCCTTATATTATTTAAATTCAACAAATAATTTCTTAATCAAAATAAACAGTGGTAAAATATATTGATATCAATTTTTCAACTGTATAATAACTTATTACTAATTAACTAATTAACTCAAGTTAATTATTTTTAAACAAACGGTTAATCTTAACCCATTTACAAACATTTAAAAAAAAAAAAACTTAACTTAACTTGTTTATTAAATTTATGTTCGGCTATTCGAATCTTAAGCTTTAGTTTAAAAAAGGAAGTAATTTGCCAGCCTTGAGAGTTGGAGATATGCATTTTCGAACCCCTCTGTATATTATGACCGATGACGAAGGGATGCGATGCCGTCACCGTTTGTCTAACACCCTAATATACGCATATAATTGGTCGGCTGTTTTTCTGTAGCGTAAGTGCGTATAGCACATTTGCCAGAGATCCTCTCGGGGGATTATTGGTCGACACAGACGGTGTTTGCGGTGCATGTCGGAGTGAAATAAAATGTCCCAATTTTGAATTGTACTTAAATGAATAAAGGACGCAAATCACGAATGGCAATTATTATTATCGAGTTCGAGTTTCCGTATACAAGTATCTCTGGATGGATCTGATTAAATTGTGGGGTATATTAAAATGGTAATATGGTAAAAGTATCTACTATGTCTATCGTATAACACGAAAAATAAGAGTGCAAGTATAACGAAATAGGGATGAAAAAATCAAATATATGCGATGTCGAAACGATCGTTTGACGGGGCGTTTCCATAAAAAAATCCGCCTTTTCCACGTTCGCCCAATCCAGATAAAAATATATATTTCGCTTTCAACCAAAATGAAATTTTCGTTATTTAGCATTATAATGTATCCCCTCCCCTGGGATCCAATTATATGCCCCCCTCTGACAACATTTTTCATTTTTCAAAAGTTTGTTGATTTTTCAATTTCATAATTTCCAATATCCCTAAATTCAAATTTATTGTAACTGAAAATATGTTCTGGTCTCGGCTCTGCAGATTAGTATTGATTATTTATTAAATTGTGACACTGTTTTATTTTATCTTACGCAGTAATTTTTCAACTATATCTAAAACAGGGGCCGGCAATCTTTTCAACCATGTGGGGCATATTTTTTTTCAATTCTTCATAAAAGGCCACATTAATAAAAAAAAATTTTACATAATATGATATAATACTAATAATTTTATTGCTATTATATTTAATTATTTTACATGGAAATATGAGTATAAAAAAATACAAAATTTACTAGAAAAAATTGCTTTTAAGAAAAAATTTAATTGAAAAAAAAACTGTAAATTTGTAAATGAATGCGATTTCTGTGCCTGCAATTTATTAATTAATTTTCCAATATCAGCTTGCAAACTTGTCGTTGAGACTCGTAATACAGCGTGCAAAATGTTCATCACTAAGGCGTGAAGAATGCTTATTTTTTCTGTACTTCACAATCGAAAATGTCTGCTCACATATATATGTACTTGCAAACGCCATTTTAAGTTTTTGTGCAAATTGTCTGATTCCCGGGAATGTAAATATTGGGAGACAACTATAAAATTGAGGCAAAATAGTTGCTGCCTTAAAAGAATTTTTTAGAACCTCGTCATTTTGAAGTTCAATAACTTCCATTTGCAAATTATTCTTGACATCATTTATATCCACTTCAAAAGGATTCTGGAATAATTTTATTTCTTTATCATACTTATAAAAATCATAAAATCTTGTTGAAAATTCGTTTTGCAATTGTTCAATGATATTGAGAAATTAAGGTTTAATTAAATCCCACTAAATGGTATTACAAAAGATTCAATCGCAGATTTACAACACGAAAAACAATATAACATTTGTTAATCGAAATTATTGTACAATAGTTTTAATTTTACTTGAAACGATTTAATATCAGTATACATATCTGAGAGTAATTTTCCTTTGCCTTGTAATTTTATATTCAATTCATTCAAAAATGTTGTTATATCTGTTAAATATGCCAAGTCGAGAATCCATGATTCATCTGATAGTTTAGAAACGATTTTATTTTTTTCATTTATAAATATTTCTATTTCCAATCGTAGATCAAAAAATCGTTTAAGTGCCGCACCTCTACTCAACCATCTGACATCTGTAAAATATATAACGGTTCCATTCCGATTCAATTTCATCTAAAAATTGTTGAAATTGACGATTACCCAAACCATTTTTTAGAATAAAATTTATTGAGGAAATTACAACACTTGACACGCAAAAATTTTACAACACTATGCTTCTTGGTGAATTATACAGTGAAAATTCATAGGAATTTCATAATCATTTTCCAACATTTTTTTCTTAATTCTTCCTACCACACCTTTATTTGAACCACTCATGTTTTTCCCACCATTTGTTGTTATACAAACTAATTTTTTCCACTCTAATCAGTAATCCTAAATTGTTTAGTGACTAATTATCAATACGTACGAAGAAATCTTCTCCTGTGGTAGTCTCTTTTAAACTACAAAGATTGGCAAGTTCTTCGTAAATATTAAAATTATCATCAATTCCTCGAATATAAATTAAAAGCTGCGCTGTATCACATACGTCTATACTTTTATCCATCGCGAGTGAAAAAAAATTGAACGAATTAATTTTTTCTTTAAGTTGCTGCATTAAATTATTTCCTAATTTTTCAGTTCTTACACAAGTCCTAGTAGAAAGGCTAATGTCTTCAAAGTCCTTTTTTTTATCTGGGTAGATTTCGTCAACAATAGCCAAGCATACATTTTTTAATGAATTCAGCATCAGTGAAGGGCCGATTATTTTTCGATATCAATTGTGAAACTACATAATTAGCCCGTACTACTGATTTATTTGTTTTTTAAAAATATTTTGTTGAATATTTAACAAAAATTTCAAATGATTAATTTTTATTTTTCTTAAACCACTAATGATATTTTCAAAAGTTGATTTATATTCACTAACATAATGACATAATGCCGTTTTATGTTATATTCTTTCATTACTGATACTGTTTTTTTGACAAATTAAACATAATGGTTTACCTTTGTTTTCGACGAAAAAGTATAAATTTCCCAAGAATTATTAAAAAACGATGTTCATCACCAACTTTTCTTTTTTTAGTCGCCATAATGTTTGAACTTACCTGTAAAATGAAATTATTATAAACGCACACAGTCACACCTACGGACTTAATCACTATACTATACTAATCTCTACAAACGCAAATTAACTATGCCAGTAACAGTGCAGTCATCATTATCTTCGACTCCTACCAGATAATAATAATAATTTATCTATAAAATTACCGACTATAAAACTATATATTATAAACATAAAGTATAAACGATTAGATTAGATTTTATTTGTAAAGCCAAAAGAATTAAATTATATAAAAATATTAGTGAACAAAAATAAAACACGAAAATTAACCATCTTTGTGTGGGCCATAAAAAATTGCTTCGTGGTTTGCCGACCCCTGATCTAAAATCTCTATCGTGCAACCCTTTAGTCTCTACTAATTTTATGAATAGGTTTTTTTATGTTATGTTAAAAGAAGTATAAATTGATCTCCACATCATATTCTATTAGTGCTAACAAATTATTCATATGCTAAATGCCAAATAAATAAATGTTTTAAAATGTATATGATGAAGGACAATAAAAATTGAACTCGTAAGTATGAAAAACATGAATTTTCTTTTGCGGTTATTTCAATAAATAATTAAATAATAATATTTTTTTTTCTAACATTATATATTCCATAATATTAATGTTGTTTTGAGAAATCCATCAAATTGAATATATAATAAATATTTAAAATCACTATTTACGTTTTTTAACAAAAAGAACGACGAAAAAGGATATAAATTATAAATTAATTACGATACTACTCAAGTTTAATAATGCAGAATTTTGATCAAATTCTTAAACGCTTTACCAACTATAGGTAGGTAATAAAAATATTAAAAATTGATTGATTATGAAAAATGAAGACAAATTTATATTGCAATCGAAACAATAGAAATTATGTGAAATAAAATAAACATAAAGAAAATAAAACCCAAATTCACAAAATCGTACTTTTATTTTAAGTAAATACGTATATGATTAAAATAAAAGTAAATTTTTACTTAAGTTTAATTTTATTTATGTAAATTATCCACATGTACTCAATTTCTATATACCTACCTATACCTTTATATAAAAAAAAAAAACAATATTTTATAATTTCATTATTTATTTTCATAATAATTACGTAATTCTTCCAGTCTTGTATAAGTTTATTCGACACCCCGCGTCATTTTACTTCACGTACCTAATACTCAATTATTATTAATATATTTCAACGCATACATTTATATTTAAAAAATAATAATAATGTCTATGATTTTATTTAATGGCATTCTACTTGTACTACAAAAAATTAACCGCATGCTGATATATTTACGCAGTTGTAATATTTCTAAAACTAAAGAAGTTTTGCTCGATATTTGAAATTAAATATTTATCAATTTATTCGCCTGATTACACTACAGAATAAGAGATAAGATATAAAATGTATTCAATATTTATAATTTTACGAACATTTTTTAAATAAATTATATGCAATCTGCGGTAACACGGGGAAAATAAATTTGTTTACATAATAAAATAAATGACTTGTAGTACTTTGAATTTTCTTTATGAATTATAGATGATATGCTAATTTTACAAATTTACTAAACAGCACCAATAGATATATAAAACAAAACTTTCATCAAACTACTTCTTATTATACCTATATAAACGTACAAAATATATGTTCATTTTATTGTTAAAAGGCCCACGCAATCCGGCAATCGCCATTGTATAATGTAATATATTGATTAAACGTATCATCGGGAAACCAAAGTTTAGATATTTCAGGAAATTCACCGAAGATAATAAGTTTTAAATCGGATTACAATAGACCTATTGGTACGAATATACTAAATTATGAAACAGCTCTATATTTTATATATAGAATCCATATTTGTATAGGTACTCGTGTATTAAACGAAAAACTCTTGTATATAGGCATTTTGTCGACACAAAACATAAAATGAAAACGATTTTTTTTTTTTTTTGGTCAGAGTCCCGGAAATTTTACCGTTGGTTCTTCCATTCCTAATTGTATACTATACAATGTATATAATATAATTTAATCAATACATTATTACGTTCTACCCATGTATTTTCTTGTGTCCATTTTCGAAAAAAAAAGTCTATATTATGATATTTTTATTTAAACGATTTTTAGATCTACCGAGGATATGAACATAATTATTAAAACCATTAGAAATGTAACGATGTAAGTATGCGCACAAATAACATTTCATTGCGCTGGTCGGGAAATTAAATATGTTCCTTATTTAGATTCGTACCTAAAAAGGTGAGCACGGAAACAACCCGATGTGGAAATAATTAAATTTACTGCAGCCGAGTTGATCAAAGGTATATTTTCTCCATCTATTTATTTTACATCATTTACTGTTTGACAGAAATAAATAATTCCTTAATTTTATCAAATGCGCGCTTTTTTTTTTTTATAAATATCTAGTAGATACCTATAATATTGTAAAATATGTACCTACGAGGTATTTTGCAATGAATCACATTTTTATTTATTTCGGCGATATTTTGAAATTCGAATTTAATATTACTGTTCGTGTGTGGGAAATGCATTTACTACAATCATCAATAATATATACGTACATATATTATATATATTACGTTATTATGTACGTTAAAATTCACAGTTAATTTTATTGTCCAAATTGAAATCCTGCAGTATATGCACAATAAAACATACTATATTGTACGATAAATAAAAATTTACAAATTCAGTACACGTTGTAATAAATATTTAAATGAACCAATGTTTTACGACTAGGTAAACAAATTTGTTATAGGTATACAAACAAAAAGCCACAATGACGTGTACGAAGAGACAGTGAGTGAGAAAGAGAGAGTAGAGGTATTAATACAAAATGAAAATAAGGATACCGTTGTAGGATTAACCCGACCGACCTCGTTTTTATTTTATTTTTTATTTCAGTGAATATATGAAAAACAAATATAATATTTCGGAACGAATTTTATAAAATTTACATTTTTACTTTCCCGACGATGCATAGGTTTCAGCATAGGGATATTATAGCGTTATTATACGAATAAACATAAACGAGCGAAAAATAATTAATGTTTCATTGTTAACTTTAAATTTAGTAAGAATATTTTAATGGCCTCTACACCACTGTTTTTTTTTTTTTTTGGTCAACAACAAGAACTATTCATTCTAATTCCAACAGTCCAACACGATACGTGTTCCGATGACCATTTTAAAAGCATATTTAGATTTGTCATTATTTACTCTATCGGGTCACACTTTTCATTCTCATAAAAACCATTTAAAAGTTTCCAAACTTCAAACACTATCATCTAAGTAACTAAAAACTATTTTTAAAAAGTGCCTCAATCATTGTATTTTTTTTTCAAAATTGAAATTGATGTACAACGTTCTGGTGAAATTAGAATCGTCTATTTGAGTAAAAAATAGACATATTTTGTCGTTGCAAAATAGACTGAGCTCATATGTACACGAGGATGCGTATAAATAGCTCCCCGAATAATTTTGATACGAGTTACCAACATAGTCAAGGGCATATATACGGGAATTAGAAGGTTAAAGAACCCACCCCTACAAATACACACATTTTCATCGTAATTTACTTTGTTATATATATAATTGTGTCCATATACAAAATGTCTGTCTATATGCCATTGTAGTAACACCTAAAAAAAATACTTACTGATATCTATGAAAAAATATATAAAACTAAGGAAAAGCGGGTATGATTTGAAGCCTACGGAATCGAATCATAGGAATATGACATTTTGTATCATTATATTGAAGCTGAAAAAAGAATTGTCTTTGAAACAATTTCTAATTTCCTTAATTTTAATACTACATTCCATAAATTTAAATAAATACTCGAGAATACACCGACCGATCGTCGAGGCCGGCGTACCTACGATAGCGCCCCTAAAATCTATTTTGCACTGAACGGGAATCGAACTACCTACCTACGCACCTAAACAACTACGAGTATATCAGACCGAGTGAACTACGTTATGACTATGTTAAATTTGTATAGGATTTAGGGGTATATAAACACTATATAGATATATAATTTATATATATATATAGGTTTAACACGATTTAGCCGACTGACAATACGACTTTGCAATTGAAGCAACTTTGAGAGTTGGGGAGAAAAATTTTTCCTCTGCCCACCACTAGTTACGTCCCTGCCTACCGATAAATGTTATTAAAACAAATTATATATTTAAAAAAGAAATTTTATAACACTATAAAAACAGCTGAATCAAGAGTATTATTTATACCAACTATTAAGGATACCGATAATATTAGTTAGATTTATTAAAAAATCATTTTAGCATTTTTTACTATAAATTTATAGTACTTTAAACTTTTTTTTTTTTATGGTAACACAAACTTATACTTCTAATAATTATTATTATAATTTTATGGTAAATTATGTTAAAATAAACTTGAAAAAAAAAATTCAAAAAACACAGGATAGATTCGAACCTGACCTGAGACAAATCCGCAAAAATTACAAAACAGTAATTGTAATTATTCATATTACTTGTACTTACCGACAAAACACTGTACATTTATTAACAAAGCCCAACGTATTTTTAATAGTACCTACGTTATTGAAAAATAAGCATTATTTTTCATCTGTGGCGAGACTTGCAGTACTGGTGTAAATATATATATATATATACATATATAGACGTTCATTATATATTTTATAAATTAGCATTATCGAATCAGTAACCATTAATCGTCATAATATGTATCTATAATTAAAAATAAAACCATAATAATGAAATAATCGATAAAAAAAAAACAAAACTGCAATTATCAATAATTATCCGATAGAGTATATATATATATATATATACATTCAGGAAAATATCGTCAAGAGGTAGGTAGGTTTAAGCGTATTAATTATAATGCGTTAATAAAACAAACATAATATTTTAATTTGATTTCCATAACAAACAATAATTACATAGAATATTCAATATTAAAAAACTAACAAAAATATAATATATAAATGTATATATGAAGCGTTTAAAATTTAAACAGATACACCCTTCATCCTCATATATTATATAATCGTACGCGTTTGATCTTATGAGATATACATAATTATAAATGTAATTGATAAAAATACAAACGTATAATTCCTGTTACTTATTATACGTCATACGAACCAAAATGTGTAGTGTTGAGTATTATCGCAAGATAGATAATAATGATGAGCTGATTATGTTTTTAAGTTGCCGGAAACAATATATATATAGTTGAGCAAACTGCAGCATTTATTTGTCAAACAAAAACGATAACAAGGTCTCACATAAATGGCGTTGTATCCTGTATGTTTGAGGAAAAAATAAATTTAATAAAAAACAAACAGTCGTACATAACTATAATAGTATATTAGTATAATATTTTCAGTCAAATAATGTAATTTTTTCAATTTTTTTTAATAAACACAAAAATTAAGTAACAGTCCACTTTGCAAGCGTGCTGAATTCCCGGTTTGTGTAATGTGTCAGAAACAAATCCTCAAAAAATATTTGAAAATTGAAAAGAATCCCTATTAAGTTAAAAGGTAAATTTTATAATACAGTGATGAGACCTGCAATAATGTATGGAACAGAATTTTGGGCAATAAATAGGAAGATAGAACAAAGAATGTTAAGGTGGATGAGTGGAGGGACTAAAGAAGACAAAA
The DNA here is from genome assembly GCA_025469235.1 of Pemphigus obesinymphae. Lineage (NCBI taxonomy): Eukaryota > Metazoa > Arthropoda > Insecta > Hemiptera > Aphididae > Pemphigus > Pemphigus obesinymphae. The sequence goes on along the minus strand of JAIPRL010001756.1, from coordinate 38,207 downwards.
TAAAGAATGAGTATATAAGAGATATAGTATAGGAGGAAAGAGACGGAGGCAGTAAGATTAGTAAAGGAAATATATGTTGATGGATAGAGGGAGAGGAAGATCGAAAATAAGATGGGGAGATGTGATAGCGGGTGATATGTGGAAAATGGGAGTAACTGAAGATGATGCGGGAGATAGAGTTAAGTAGAAGTATAGGACTAGGGTGGCTAATCAGAAATAATTGGGAGAGAAGGCGAAGGAGATGAAGATAGTTTTGATTGGATAAAGTTTACTCATTTACCTACCCTGCCACAAGCTATATACTTGATGGAGTAAATTAAACCAAGGTACAGTCAATTCAAACTTATTTAAATTTAATTATAATAAAAAGAAAATATTGAAGTACATTATAACGAATAAAAATTTTAAATATTATTGATATTGGTAAATTATTGGCTATTATAAGCCAACGAATTGTAAGGACGGACGGACGTTAGGGAAAACACACTCTTCCAAGAGCGTTAGATTTTTCTATTTCTTCAATATTCTATCTCTCTAGTAACAATGTCTAACAAATAATTATAAGAACGATTGTCAAATCAACAATTCCCCAGTAACTATGATAACGGATCCACAGGACGGGCGGGCGGACACCACGGGGATATAAAATATGTCTAAATTTTTGTTTAGAAACCTAAGAATTATTAATTATTTAGTATTAAGATTATTATAGTGTATAACTCCTGGTTTTATATCAATAGATAAAAATCGAACAAATCATCCCCGCCGGGAATCATAAAAATATAACATATTACTATATTAGCCTATAAAATCAACGCATTTCAATCTTTAACACACTATGTACATAATATATCGTATTATATAAAGACGGTGCAGACGATAACGAGCTCTTAATTACAGCACATTAGTAACTGAAAGCACGTTCTATGGTCGTAATATATAATATATATATATATATATATATATATAGAGAGAGAGAGAGAGTACAGAGTTACAATGTCAGCCATTAAAGGCACAATAACAACTTCGTGCGAGAGAGAACCGACAGTATAAATATAGTCGAGTTTTATGTTCAAAATGTACAAAAAATAAATTTTAGTTAATATATACGTATAATATCATCACTGTTAAGAATATACAAACAAGTAAACACTCATAAATTTAAAAAGAAACGAACTATATACAGGACGACGTAAGATGAAACAAAAAAGTATAATATAATATTATATCATAGGTATATGTGTATAATTAAAATCGATAAAACAAACTTCAAAAATCTTATTTTGACGTATTAAATCAGTGTTTATGTTAACCATTACCACGCGCGACTTCTCAATCTACAGTTTATTGGATGATCTGATTTTAATTCTATAGACAAATTTGGATTCGTTATGTTTACTATATGTTTCCGTATGTTTCCATTTTTAGAATTTTTTTTTTTTAGAATTAAAAAATTAAGTATAAAAAAATGGAAAAGTACAAATATTTACGGTTAAAATTTAAGTAGATCGAGATTAAATTCGAAAAGTGTACAAACAGTAAATTTAGTGGTGAATATAAATCTATTTTCAAAATGAAAATCGGTACACGTCATTCGTCGTAATATTGAAAGTCACAAACGGTATTTTTTGTGAAAAATAATAGTATGTGTTTATTTTAACGACTAAACGACATAATATTTTGACATGTGCATGCGCATGGATAATACATTATATTGTATATCTTATGTATAATATACATAATATATTATATACTGTTGTAGTCCAGTCAAATTCGAAAAAATATTGTGAAAAATTGAAAATAATTCATCAAAAGTTGAATTTTGGTACACACTTAGCTTATACATTACATAAATAAATAAACTAACAGTTCCAACTCCTAGCCCTTGTGTACAGCAATCCACCCCTTATAAAGAGGCGTACGAGCCCCGCATCGCCGATTTAACTCGTAACTTGCTAGCCGTTCAAGTTATGAATAAGTTCGATTTATGTACAATTATCAAAAATAATAATTACACGTTCGCCGGGTCACACATTGGTCACGTACGGTAGCCGCCACGTTCACATGCCGTTGTAAGCCGGTCCACCACCGGGTTCGGGTACTACCCAATTAATGTTCTGCGTGGGATCTTTGATGTCACAAGTCTTGCAATGGATACAATTCTGGGCGTTTATTTGCAACCGTTCGCCGCTGCCGTCTTCGGCCGGCACATACTCGTAAACGCCTGTAAAAACAAAAAAAAAAAAAAACGAAAGAAAATTATCGTCTAAAATATTATAATAGGCACATATATATCTGTATATTAATTCATTATCTGTAGTATGGTTTGGCATACGAAATTTATTCAAAATTGCCGAGCTGGAAAAGTAACGAGTTACACATAGTTTCTAAAAAATGACCAATACTTAGGTACATAAAATCGCTAAATCCTAACTTAACTATAGTTATTTTTTATCCTCCACTAATTTTTTAACCGAACGAGTTATTATTATGATTTAAAATGTTTAAGTCACTTAATAGTAGTTAATACAATATAATGAACTTTTGAGTATCAAAAATGTTTATCCTGAAATGTAAAAAAAATGCCACTTTATAATGTTTTATAGGTAGGTACTATTATATGCTACCCATTTATGGTTAGATTAATGTAGATTAGTGATAGGAGACCAAACTCCATACTCAAAAATTTGTTTTAATCAACTACATTTTTGAATTAAGTATATAAAAATACTAGTAGTATATATTATTCATCCATTGACTATTTTCGATTTGACTTTTATAATAACCTACAAAAAGTATACATATAACTATACTATCTACATATTTTATGTGAAATTTAATTATTTAAATTACTGTAACTATATAATAAGTCAAAAATGAAAAAAATGGTAAATTAACTCTCACCTCAATATGTCGTTTAAATTAAAGAATATTTTTTTAATTTACGGATTATTAAAAATCAACTTGAGAGTTTTTTTTATTATTAATAATTGTGATTACAAACATTTAAACATTTTTTTTAAACTACCTATAAAGAATTGTATTAAGCCTGAAAACAATATATTTTACCTATGGTTTTCCTTGCACTAAGCATATGCCTACATAAATATAATAGATACATATAACATTTATATATTATTATTATAATGGACGATAATTTTAAAATCAAAAATTGCAGCGATAGTTTAATATAAATTGATTACAAGTCATTTAGTTACATAAAAATGAATGTTTTACTTGAACATTTTGAAACGAATAAGAAATGTATAATTATTATAACATATAGAATATAAGCTATTATAATTTTATTAAGTATGCTTCCATATCATAATATTTATGGTTAATAAATAGGTATTGAAAATTAGGAAGAGAAAAATTCATAATCGTTCTTCACTGAAAAAATTTGGCCACTCCTGATAAATTGTGTACATAAAACGTTAAATCAAAAAATGTGAATAATAATTATTATATAGTTGCTAATTAGAACGAAAATATTATGTTCACGAGAATAACACTATATACGGTATAAAATGAAAATAAATAAAAAATGTTTTAATTTTAATTTTATTTTACCTCTTCAAAAATAAATTAGTTTTGAAGTACATTTTATCAATGATATATACTCGTGCATTGGATTCCTGTTTATTATTTTTTATTTTTTAATAGAGCTTAAAAAATAAATTGTTTTTGGTTTTTTTTCTGCGTGCTTATTAATATTTACACTGTTGTTTTCATTACAAAATTCACATTTCCTTTCATTACTCAAAACTTAAAAGCCACAGTACGAATACAACAAAATATGGTAAGAGATCATCTGTTACTTTTTTTTCGTCCAACAACTAATATATTGTATACCAACCTTTTTTAATTACTTTTAATAACTTTAAGTGCACTTAAACTTATATAAATCAATCACCGTAACATGCAGTAAATGACCAATAAAGAACATCTTAAGAAGGTAATATTTAATGTCAATAATGTACAAGCAAAATTTCGAAACTATATTTTGATGTATTTTTACTATAAATAAGTAGGAAATAGACATAGAGTAGGTAGACTAGACATATAGATAGGTAGTTAAAAAGATATTATTATTACTTTTAAGTTTTAACTTGATTATAGTTTTACAAATATGAAATAAGTTATCAATAGTTATTTCTATAAATACTGTAGAGTTATTATTTTAATTTAACTCGAGTCAGTACATTTATTTTTATAAACTTCTATATGTTTCGAAACAATTTAAAACCAAACTCAATATTTTTAAGTAAGTGTGTATACATATGTATATTCTTATAAAAATAAAAATGTTTGCAGAAATTGATGTTATACAGGGTAATTAGTTAAAAGAATAGTTTATACTATTATCCTATAACTCCTATAACCATTTACCTGTTATGGTAATGTCAAAAGCTATTACTAACGTTGAGTCAATAATTATTTTTAAACAATTTTTAAAGTTTGTAAAATTTGGATTATTTTTCTGATATTTCATTGTACACAACACGGCCGATACCATTTTATTTTTTTCCAAGAAATAACTTTTATCACTAATAACCAACAACAAATTTCTGGACCGGCAAATATAGTGATAATGGTGATATCAGATGAATTTATCAAAATAAAGTTAAAACGCATGACAAATACAATTTTCTCAAGAAAAAATTTTCTTTTATTTTTACGGAATTAATGACAATTTTTTGTAATTACTAGTTAATAATATTTTAATAATTTGTGAGATTGTGAAAATGGAATTGGTATTTATTAAAAGTTTAATACCGTAAATCTATCATTTATTTACAAACACAAACATCAGGGTTACTAAATAATTTATATATTTAAACTATTTAATTTTAACATACTCGCATTATGATACATTATTTAAGTATGTGCATCACCAAAATAGTTTATTAGTAAACCTAAGCTTCTATTTCAAATTATCTATAAGAAAATGTCAAACAAGGCGGACATCCAGATTCACATTGTTTCTAAGGTAATTTAATCAAGAAAACACACCGTTCATTGTAAACTATTGATTCAAGATTAACATAACAAAATGCAGTAAAATGTCTTTAATGTACATAATGTTAATAGGTATAGCTAAATAAGCTATATTTTTTAATAATAAATATTAAAAATCAAAACTATTTTATTCCATTGTATATTGTAGATATGAACTCTGATCATAAATTAAAAAAGTATACTACCTACAGTTTTCAATAAAACATACAGAATTTTAGCTATGCAATGAATCATATTATATCATATCAATATCATGTTAGTGCATAACATCGAACTTTAACATTTTAATTCGATGTAACGGACATAATTTTTAAAAATCGTTGAAGAAATTCGATTTTCTTAAAACTGTATATATGTATATAGTATATATACAATAATATTCATTACTATAATATAATATAATATAATATAATTTATGTTGCAGACTGTACACAAATATAGATATTTAGCTACCGTATAATATAATGTATATAATAATATCAATATTACCGATCGTCTAAAACTATACGAAACTTTCGAGACAATATCCTTGGAATAGTTGGCGAGTGCTTTTTAGTGGCATATTTATGGGATCGGATTCTAGGGAAAGATCCGTCCTCACGATACTTTTAAGTAATTTATACCCATAATATAACGCATTTGAAAACAATTTCAGTTTTTAAATTGCAATCAAAAACTATACGGCAGCTTTCTTTTTATCATTTGTATGGCTTTTTTTATTACCCTTGGTTATATAATAATACGTAATGTAATAATAATTATTAATTGTAATCCATAATTTTGTTTCATCCGCCCATAGATAAAATGCTATATACGCCATTTCTGAATTCTATATACCTAATGTTGATTATAGTAATATTATAACGGAGCGCAAATATTAACAAAATAAACGCTGATTTGAATAATTCAAGCATCATCGCAATAATATGGTTTTCGAAGTGTAAATTTACCACATTACGTTATGGATGAACTGTAATGAAACGTTATATTATGTTTTTGTAATCCCTAAATATATAAAACACGGGCGGATAAAGTTAATTAATAATTTAAAATACACAGAAATATTAATAATTTAAATAATAAAAAGTAAAAAATATATATAGTATTATTTGGTCGATCAACAAAAGTGATTAGGTATATAAGATAATTTCACGCCTTGTATATTACTTTTTAAGCCTAATTAAGTTATATGCGCATTATACTATTTAAGGTTCGTTAATTAAAAATGTACAATAGATATTCTTATGTCTAAACTACATGTACATGAAACAATATAATATAGTGTATATTTAATACATCATATCATTATTATTATTATTATTTATTATTAATAAATATATATAATATAATATTAATAAATTATTATTATTAAATAATTATTCAAATCATCAATAATTTATACATAATACATTAATACAGAAATTCAAAATATAAAATTAATATTAGACATAATATCATGAAAAATTAACTTTCCGGGCAACTCATCATTAATAATTAGACTGAATTAGATGAAAACGAAAAACCGTGTAATTTATTTTAGATTATAGTCGAATTTCTGCTAAAATGTAACTATAGATATATAGTTCTATTAGTTCAACAAATTCTTGATAATATTATAAAATACCAATGTAAAATATAATATATAAGTGCACGATATGCATTTTTTCAAGCGACCTTTTTTTACTATGTACCTATATAGATTATAATATACATTCAGCACACAAAGGCTTAGGATTTCCATTAGTCGATGGAACAAAAACAAAACATTATGATAAGTACCTAGTAAACAATTAACTTTTCAAAAGTTTTCTGATATAAATATAACATTAAATATATGAGAGAAGCCGTTTAAAAACGTAACTATTATCAATAAACATACTCAAAATTATAGATTATATTGGTAGTTGAATCAAAAATTTAATTTGTTAATAATTCGTCAGATAAATTTCAATTACATTTAAAAAAGTTAAAACCCCATAGTACAAATTTACTATCGATATTTACCTTAGTCTAGGTATGTATGTATATATATTTTTTTTAACGATATGTTTAATACTCATGTATACTGACCAATAATATTTCAAGAAATAGTAAGACGAATAACTTATCAGTAAGTATATAATTGCCGAGGGATCGATATTTACAAACGTATTTACTAGTGTAACCCTTTTAGTGTATAGGTACGGTACACATAACATAACCGTTATTATACGACAGTTTCTTTTTCGTCGAGGGAATAATATGTCCCGAGTTTTCCCATAGCATAAACCAGTAGAGGTAGCTGACATACCTAACCTACCCTAGACAATAAATTAGAATCAATTTGCTACTCATGCGGCCTAGTAATAGACGGAATTAAGAAAACCAGATGCATGCAATATGGGTCGTAAAATTCAGAAATTTCACCCCCCTTTAAGTCGGGACCGTGACAAGCACGTATAAAAAAATTATATTGTAATAATATATATTAGATGTATTTGCATTTTTATGAATACAGAATTAACGAGATATTAAGCTTTATAGGCTTAAGACTTACATACAGGCCCTTGAACTCGATATATAATAATATATGAGCAGTCCGAAATGACTCAACTGCAGTGCGTTATAATATAGGTAGTAACGATAAAATTTCCATAGATTAGAATTTTAAAAAACCATACACAAATCCAAATAAACTTACATGTTGATATTGATTACAAAATAATAGTAACTATAATCACCACAAGCATTAAAAGTGAACGTTTTTAGGGCAGTATAGGAAAAATGAAGTAATACATGAAATTGCAACTACGGTCGTGTCAATAGTAAAATATAATATACTAATTCAAATGTTAAATGCATTTGCTTCGTACGCTATGACGATCCACTCTAGTGGACTTTTGTGCACGCAGTTATCATTATAATTACTTATATTCGAAATAGAAATTTTCTTCTTTGATATAACAAGTACAACATTTTTAAAATATGGACTTTTGTTTAATACCGAAGTCAAAAATTCATATCTTGAAAAATTCCTAAATTAAAACCTAGAAAATATGTCAAAAAATCGTATGTTTTATACAGAATTAAAATCGGACCGGACAAATTCTCACAATTTTTTCACAGCGAAAGGTTTAAAACCAATATTTTTTTGACCGACTCGAACCACCTTAAAGTAATCTTTATACCTACCTGCTAAATTGTATTTTTTTCAACTTTTCAATTACTATATCTATGATTTAATTATTCTGTTTGAATTTTCAAACAGTTTTTTTTTGTTATTTGACTTTAGAAAATCTCCAATCTGTTCAAATCAGATGATTAGGTTAATAAATTATCGATTGCTTTAATAAAAAAAAAAAAAAAAATGATCTTTTTATATAATAAATAGTATATCAAGTAGTAGTGTTTATACTTAAAAGTAAAAAATTAATTGTACACAAAAAAAATCGAAAAATTACTGGTACATTCCTAATCAAATTTGGTTCCGGAAAATGGATATAAAATGTCTTCTGATTGACAATTTGTTCACAGAATAAAAAATAAACAATAATTAAAAACATCATTGTAAAAAAACTAGTTTCCTCACTCCGCTTAAAATCTAAAAGATCAGTAGGTAGTCCTAACTTTTTCTTCTTCTCCTTCGCTTATTCTCTCAATTATTATTAGAGGTCGACCACCCTATAGTCATCAACTTCTACTCAACTTAAAATATTGGATCGACTTCGGGGTTTTTTAATAATATTTTATAAATATTTTATTAACGGGAAAATTCAAAACATCACAGATTTTCCCATTGACGAACCTTCAAAATTTACTCTTTAAAAAATTAATTCAGATTTTAAGTTAAAAATCTAAATGATCTAAACGTTTGTAAATCCTGTACGAGTATTACAATTTTGACATGAAAATTTGCATATACGTCACCGCCTGAAATTTGCGGACTACCCAACTATTCTTTGATGTATTTCCATCGATTCGGAATATTTAAAAAAATATTTTATAACTATTCTTTTATTTGAAAAATTCAAAACATTCCTGTATTTACTATTAACCTCTCTATCAACAAGCCTCCAAATTATTCTTTATTATTTTTTGAAAAATTGTTTACCGATATAATATCAACAATATGTCGACGTTTAGTATGAGGTTAATATTCTAGATATTGAATAAACTGTTCATGTTTACTTTCAAGTCGATCATGGTTAAAAATCCCAACAATTTACAAAATGTTAAAACTTGTAGGCGTATTAAAATATTTACGTCGACATTTTTGTTTAGACGATGCTGCTCGAAATCTATGTATCGTCGAATTTAAAATTTCTATAGATCCGCCGATTTGTTTAAAAATGTATTTTATAAACAAAATTCAGAACATCACGAATTTTTAATTTACCTCCCCTCCATAACGCATAAAAATTTAATATTTTAAACACCGGATATCGATTATCGGTGCAGTCATTTTGCGCCATTTCAAATCTTGCACCCGGGGCGTAGGCACCTTTCGCTCCCCCTGGCCACGACTCTGCGCACAAAGTGTAGATTGTACTTGGAGCGAGTAAAACAACAACACCGTCGACAACAAAAGTAGAGTGGATGACATGTGTACAGCCACACACCTATTATAATATATTATTATAATCTCAACCAGCCCTTCCCTCTCCCAAAAAAAAAAATTAATTAATAAAAAAAAATGGTTTTGTTTAATTGATACGAAATAATATAATGACCCATTGATTAAATTCACAACACATACAACAAGTATCAATACATATGTATTATATATATATATATATTAAGATTGGCGGCCCGGCGTCCATTTTTATCCGGCCCGCACTGCTTTTCAACATATTTTTTATCGTCGCAAAATTGACTACAATTTACCTCAAATAGAATAAAAATAGCCAGATAAGTTGTATCATTGATTATATATTATATAATCAATGGTTGTATCTTGGAAAAACTATCAATAATAAAACATAATATTATATTAAACTCGAATATTATAGTTCTTATCGTAGGTACCTATAAAATATATTGATGTATTTGTTTCACATAATAATAAAAAAATCTACTTAATATATCTGGCCCACAATAATTTTAAGTTGCAAAAACTGGCCCTCTGATTACTTTCATGTTGCTCGTCCCTGGTATACCTATATTTATTATACGACGTACGTATATATATATATAGCTGTGACAATACACAACGATATGCGCGTATAGGACACGACCGTATACTAGGTATACGGTAGCACCACATGGCGTGTACACATGATTGACAATATGCACACTGTATCCATCCCTCTGCGATACGTACACATGGGTTTTTAGCACATCTGCTCAACTTTGACTATACTACTACTATACTCACACAATCCGGACCGCCGGGGCATGGGGTCACCACCCTTCGATTATTTTTACGTTCCGTATTACGGGGCATTAATACAACGGGCACGACGGGGTCGCGCGTCTCGCGTGTGTAGTCAATAATGTTTGCGCAAAAATAATAATAAAATACACGACACTTGTATAAAATATTCCGAACCGAAAACATGGCAATCTGTCGATGGGAAAATGAATAATAAGACCGATCGTGTAGCTATTATTATTATTATTATTATTATTATTATTATTATTATTATGATTATGATTATTGTGCAGATACCTACGTATTATAATGAACCGGAAAGTAGCAAATCGTACGGTTCGGTGCGTGACTGATAATAATCTGAGATCTGATGTAAACCGACACCACTTTTCTATGCGATAAAAAACGCCGAGAACATAATAAAATCCGACGTAACTATATAATATTATATATTATCTTATACGTATATATGCCTACAGCGGAATAACGTATTAATGTTTATAATCTCGGGTGACGAAATGTCGAAACCTACTCTGTAAAACACTATTTAGAATAGCTGGTAGGTACCTACCTATATATACACTTGATATCAACATGTCAATATAATATTCTTAAGACCTTGAAAAGTTTCCGAAAATATAACTGACGTTGAAGAAATAAAATAATATGCAACCAACAGCCTATATATATATTATATATAAACAAACATAGTTACGTACATACTAGGTACCTTACTATAAGGTACCATTAATTAAAAACAATGATACGAGTGAATACATTATGCAATAAATATTAACTAGAAACTTCGTGAAAATATTTTTTAAGAAAGTCGTTGCTTTGAACTGTTTGAAGTTCTATGACTATTGACTTGGATTTTTATTTTGTAATCTACTTTAAGAGCACCGTTCATATATAAGTATATATTAACTATAAATGGCTTCTGAAATAATTGAAGCATAATTTCAAAAACAATTCACCAAACTCGTAACTACAGAGAGGCGGATAGATGATGGATATAAGGTGTCTAAACTTACGTCAAGAAACCTAAAACTACAAATAGCAGTATTACATTTTTAGTTTTTAACATATTTCAATAAAAATCAGTATATATCTACATGTATTTGTGTACTTCCACATTTACACTGATAAGTGTGATAACTATAGATTTCTATAATGTATAGTTAGATAAATAATTCAGAATATGTAATATGTATCGTATACTTTTAGCATTATTCTAACATAACATGCTCCTGGTAATTATCCAAAATGTGTACATACAGGATGATTCATTTAACATGAAACGCTCATTATTTGGGAAAGTATTTATATTTAGTCATATAATTGTCAGCCTTTCTAATATATCCTAAATTAACCATAACCTTTTGATTTTTAATTGGCAACCCCTATTTTTAATTTCAGAAACGTATTCAGATATCAGAAAATAAATACATTTTTTTTTAAAAATCAACCTAATTAAATCTATAGGTACTAAATATAATAATTAAATAACGGATTTATAAGTAAATGCATTTTATATTTATTATAACAAGCTATTTAAAGTCTAATAACTGATAGAAAATGTGTACGATTTATATCATTCTTATTAAAATAACACCAATTGTATTTTGCATATTTTTAGCTTTTTAAATTTTTTTGTATATTAATTGCATATTTGTAAATTTTAAATATATATTTTGTAGCATATTTTTAGATATATATTTTGAGGTGTATTTTGTACATATAAATCCATTCCCTATTTATTACAATAAAATCTGTTCCCAAATGATAACTATATAATTGTTATGTATACATACTAGTATAAGGTTACTTAGGGTTGTTATAATAATCGAACAATTAATCTTATATTTGTATATATGTATTATATAGATTCATAATTATCATAAATAGATAACAGAATATATAAACAGATTATTTTATTTTGTATAGATAATATTTTTTGAAAAATAAAAATGAGTTTGTTTAAAATAATCGTTTTTTCAGCATATAGAAAATATTACTTGCTGTCAGTAATATTCAAACACATAACAATAATCCTTGACAAATCTATGTATAAAAAACCAAGGAATCAAAACGGGTTAAGATTTTTCGGGTTTCGGTTGCAGATGTAAACCAGTTTTCATTTTTCCTGGTTCCTAGTATGTGGTCAAAAAATGGTTTCAATTTCTTCTGGATTTCGGGTACCAAGTTAAAAATGGTTTTTATATTTTCCTGGCTACGGGTTTAGCACGGTTTTAATATTTTACGAGTTACACAGGTTTTCAACCCATTATGATTCCCTGAAAAAAACCACTACATTTATTATTATATTAATAGTTGATGATTAGATTTTGTAGGTTTTAGCAAATAAAAGACTCTTTTGTGTAATTAATAATCCTTCAACAGCAATATATCTGCAATATAATAATAATTTATTAAACAATATTGAATGGTAATTACTTAGGCATTTTATTGATTTTATTGAAAGCTCAAGAGTTCAATAACTAACTAATTCTTCGTGAACATAAATGATAAAATTATTTTGTTTTTATTTCATGTTATAAAATTATACATACCTATACAGTATTAGCGTATTTATTTTAACCACTATTTTACTATTGTCCTATGTAACCTTATAACCAGGGTTCGGGACTTATATATAGCACTTAAAAACACAATAATAAGAGCTAAATTATGCATAAAAAATTTAAAAATATGCATTTAATATATTTATTAATTTATTATTTTATTAATTACAATTGTCAATTAGTGTAAAAAAAAATCAACTGATTGTTAATTTGTTTCTTGAATTTCCGAGTTTTTTTAATTTAATTCGTCAACTATATAATAATGGGAAAAATTAAAAATTAATTTTTTATTTAAATCAATAAATAAATCATTTTACATTTATGTTTCTTACCTTCATTGTTACATTGAATAATTAAATGTTTCCGCAAGTTTTCAAATGTAAATGCGCTTCGATTGTCAGATAACAGAGTTTTGTAGGATGAAAATTACCTCTTGACATCTACTGAAGTGGTATCAATAATCTTCAGGAAATTGACTTACATCCGAAATTTCATCTTCTCCTTCTAAAATGTTTGATATTTTCTCCAGAATTTTAAGACCTTCATTCTTTTCAAAAACTTTTTGTAGTTTTAAAAGTACTGTTTTCCTTGAGTTCCTATTAATGATTGAAATTTCGATTTTACTTCTTGAATTACAGTAATTGAATCAGCTAATGGAAGGTTTTTCGTTTGTAATTTTACAATGGCCATTGTAAGGACTTGAAAATTACTTTTGATATAAGCCAAGTTGTTTTCCAATCCTGGTAAGCATAATTTGACTTTTTAATACTATGTGCAGTTCGTCTAGGGCATTTATTACGCTACATATTATTTGGAAATTTTCACAGTAATAAATTGCGGCTTCGAGCCATGTCCCCCAACGCGTTAAGATAGGTTCTGGTGGTAATCCAATTCCTGGAGCTACCAATTTAAACAAAGCAACAAGGTATGGGGCTTTACAAATTTTTTTTTCATGTTTGATATCAACTCGTCAATAGTATTGAATTGTCCACGAATTTCTTCAGCTATCCGATGAAGTGCGTGTGCACTGCAAGTGGTGTGTATCATTTTGGTATATAGATTTTGAGAACTGAACCGGCCTTAACCATGTAAGGAGCTGCATCGGATAAGAATAGTAAAACGTTGTACATAATATCTCCAGGCCATAAAATGGTCATTGCTTTATTAAAGACTACAAATAGTCGAGGGGTAAACCACTAATATAAATTTTGTACACCAGATTACTGATTATTATAATTTTCCAAATTATCAAAGATTATCAGTGATTATCGTGAGATTACTATGATTATCAACTATAGTAAAATTACGTTAAATTATGAAAAATGCATAATAATTAATAATATTATAGGTACATAATTGTCAATTGCAGTATTTTTAGGTAACTTTTCAAATATTACACTAAAATTGCAAGTATTTTTAATTAAATTTATTATAAATAGTTTAAAAAAATTGTTTTTAACTATATTTTAAATATTCGAGCAAATACTTTTTATTTTTTTATATTATTATAATATCTACAATATAGTTATTTTAATGTTAAAAAATTTCAGTTTCTAGTATTTGTATTCGAATATCTTTGAAGAAAGTAGTGTCTTTAAATACAATTTATTGAAACTTCAAAATTTCTAAAACTCTAAAACATAAATACCTATGTATTTTGATTACATTTAAAAAATGTTCCTAAAATAAAAGGATGACCTAATCAATTAATAGGTAGGTATATATTATATTTAACACATTATATATTTACACCTATTGTGTATATATGTTTAATAAGTAGAGAAAGAGAACAACAATCTATGATGCTTAAATTAATTATTTATATAGTATAAGGAAGATTATCAGTGATTATCAGAGATTATCAGTGAATATCAATGATTATCATGATTATCGTGTGATTATCATAATTATCGAAATTTTGTACACTGATTATCATAGTGGTTTACCCCACGATATTAAATAATAATTATACCTACTACAATAATTATTTATTTTCAACTATTTATAATTGCACTCAAATAGTAAACAATATGTGTTTGAAAGGTTCTACTTTTTTTTTTTTTAGATTTTAAAAGAACAATTTACATTGGAATGTAACGGAAACATAATAAAAAAAGGTCTTTTAAATATATAATTGGAACCTTAAAAGTATTATTTTTTTCAAGGAATAAAATACTTTTAAAAAGTATTCTGAACGCAGTATTCCGAATACTGCACGGAATAATTATTATCAACCAACAATAGTCGAATATTTAAAACAGTCGAAATCAATTGTATCGGACTCAATACAAGACGTTAGACATTAACATAATATTTGATATTATTAATATGTGTACCACACAAGACGCGACAATGGTAATACATTATTATTGACCTTCCCTTACTGCACAGAGCTCTAGGTTGTACCTACGTCATCATGAGTCTGCTGCTGCAGTCTGGTTCGTGTTCTCTAGTGTCTAGGTCACAACTCGGAACATTTTCCAGTACATGTCATTATAAATCTTTATATAAGATTTGCGTGTGCGTTTTTTTCTGACATTTAAAATAAAAACGAGAACCTATAATTTAGGCCTTAAATATTTAAATAAATAAAACTAATGGAATTATACGAACAAACAAACATCGTTTTAATATTTTACCGTCAAATGTATAAATCGGTGTACGAATACCTATTTATTGTGAATATTAAAAATACAAACGTATAATAACGCAATAATGTTGTAATACCGTATGGATGTAACACACCATATATTATCCATTATTAATATATAGCTGGTATAAGTATAATACCTAATACATATTGGACACCATTGAATTTAAAAAAAATAATAACAAATGACCGTGAAAAATTAGATAGATCTATCACCTATAGGTAATGGATATAATATATGAACCGAATGAAACCGGTAACAACCGAATAAAAATGACGTTTCACGATATTATATCACATAACAAAATGGTATACGCGAGTACGTTTCGTTTTCGTGTTATTCATATTGGTAAAAGGACAAAATCCGTCCAGTATTATTTATACTAAGACAAAATCGGCGAAAAATTTTAATTTTTGATAAATATTTAGATATAACATTTTAGATATAATTTATAGAATATGAATGTGATACTAATGGCGGATGATAACGGTGATAACCCAGTACTCCCGGAGTAACTATCTGTACTATAATGGTGTATACGGTTGGTTCGTGTACGCATTATCTACACGAGCGCCCGTGTAACTAGATACAGCGAATTTATATTGTAAATTGTAAAATGTGAATCGTTATTGTGTATTCCGGAAAATTTAATGAATTTTTTTAGTTTTTAATAATTTGTAAAATGTACAAATAGTTGGAATAATAAAATAATTAATGCAATTCATACTTTAAATTAATTTCTATTCACATTTATAAAGTTAAAGAAAAAATATTTTGGGCGGATTTTGTCCTAGATTCATACATATTATAACGTAATATCATATATTATGAAATATAGTACTATGCCGTAATCGAAATCGATCATAAGCCACGAACGTACTCGTCACACGTATGTGGCATATCACACTCCGAATAAAACGGTCCATTAAAGCGAATGGGGGGGGGGGGGAGGGGCAATAATATAAATGCCAAACGGTCATTGGACCCGGTAAAAAAGAAGGTAGTAAAGACGCACGTACAGGATGCATATAACGCTTATCACAGACGCGTCCGACTGTAATCAGTAATTATTATGTACTAACATTTAAAGCGCAAATACAATAATAATAATAATCAGTGATCAGTAGGTATTTTTACAGACGACAGTAGTCGCGTCTTTAGGGCTCACAGTAGACTCTCAGTAGTAAACTTGTGACGGGCTCGTTTAATGGGAACTCTGTGCGGTCCGGGGGGGGGGGGCGACCGGGCCCGCAGACGACGACGATTTTGACGTGTCGTCGACCCCCGTTATTATTGTATAATTAATTGCATAATTAATTGCATACCGCGCGATTAGTGCGTGGGCACGCGACGGGGAACCGACATATATATATTGTGCTGTGTGCCGTATGGTATATATGGACTCCGGTACGGGTGAATATTATTTACCTTGTATTTCGGGCTGCGCGTGGCGTCTGGCCGTCCGCCGAGGCGACGGGATGTGTACGCGGTCCGCACGTGTTTCGGTGCAAAGGTACCCGCGCCGACTGGACCGCGGAAAACCCGGATCGCACTGCGATGATAATATTATGATGTGACGGTATTCGGCGGCCGCGAGAGGGCCCAAAAGCTACTTATTGTTACGGATCGAAAAAACCGTGGCAAAATCCACGATATGTGGACGGGAGATATTATGCCCGAAACACGAAAGGGTCCACACCCTCCGGTCGGCTATATTTTATGAAAACGTTTGGGCGGCGCCGACACCGTGCAATTACAGTGAACGATAATGATGATAATTGATAATGTAATAATAATGACGATGATAATAATAACATAGGCGGTAAATAAATAAAAGAATAAAAACAGTACGCGCGCACACATAGGCGACTACTGAACAAAATAACATAACCTAGAAACGGGCGTACGCGTGCAAGTGTGTGCGCGTTTACTGTGTAATAGTCGTCGGTCGGACTGTACTCCCGCAGCTGTTAGCCGACGTAAAACGCGTGCTTGCGTGCGTGCTTGCGCGTGTGTGAGCGCGTGTGTGTGGCATAATACTCGTGTATGTATTGCGAGCCGCCGTGCCTCGAGGAGCCGAGCCGAGCCGCCGCCGCCGCCGCCGCCGCGGTGGCCGGCGGATGCGATCAGCCGTCGAAAGAGGGAGAATGTTTTTGTCCGGTCACTGCGCATGCGTTAGACTTGTGCGGGGTCAAGGTCGGTTGCTGGCGCGCCGACGCTTTTGCGAAAAGAACAATAATAACGCGGAATATCATAAAAAAAAAAAAACAACGTTACAACGAAAAATAAAATTGGCCTGGCCGTCGTCGCGAGGCGGTGGCGCGGAATTTTCTTAGGGCCACTGCGATTCCCGCTCCGGACCGGACGCGTATTTCCGTACGCTGACCGCGCTCCCGATGTATATATACGTACTCCTTGGACCGCGACCGCGGCATGCATCGCATACGCCAACCAACTCGCGACGATCTGCCTGGTAGCGCATAATCAAAACAGACCGGCTATATTGCAATATATAGTTGACATTTTTATTTTTGACTACCATCCGACATTGTCGAGAGGTCGCTGGACGACGACGATTTGTATTTTTATCATCTACATATAATATATACCATAAACGATATATCCATGTATAATATGTACTATCTATATACTTAATATATTATATTAATGCACTTAAGTTTCGTTTATGTAATATACTGGATTTGGGAAATCGTCGCGGTGAATTGTACGCGAGTGGTAAACTCCAATTATTGTAAATGGAAATATACGTATAATATCCATATGTTGTATAATATACGTTTATGATAATGATCCACACAACTTGTACGAGATGATCAGCAATGTCAACGTTTTTAAAAAAAGGGTTTCTATATAATATGTACAACACAGAAAACAAAACATTTACATTTTACATTTGCTTTAAATTCAAATTTCAATGTAAATACTAAATTGTATAATACTGTATATATATATATATATATACGATCGTATTACCCACTGTAATACTGTGACTGCATGACGTTACCTAATGACATAGGGTTCGGCTCACGATAATATCTGCGGAACGACTCGTAAAGGCTATTGTATGGAAAACAACCCTAATACAATATAATATTATATATATTTAGGATGCTGTCGACGTGAAATTTACACATTATTATGTAACAATGCGTATACTGTGGGCTATAGGTATGTACTAATGTAGTCCTTTCTTTTTATATATACCTATTTATATAAGTATATATAATAAAAGATTTTTGTAAGAATGGAAAAAAAAAGGCATTTCGTTCAATAATGAAAATACCCTTGTCATCATTCACCGGTTATGTATAATATAATAAAAACTATATATTATAAATCATAATTTATATTCTTGGCGGTTACATAATTAAAACTATAGTATACACGTTTACTTTTAGATAGGTACGTATAAACAGGGCCGTCCCGTGGGGGAAGAAACCGAAAAGCAGTCGGCAAATAGTACACAATGTCGATTGTTTATTCACGTTTCACGTTATTTTGAATCAAGTATTTTTTAGTAGGTAATTATCCAATGAATTTTTCGGAATTTCAAGTCGCAAACTTAGTCTTAGAAAGTCTCTCTTCGGGACGGCCCTGTGTATATATATATATATATATATTGTATATAATATATAAACAAATAAAAAAAACATAGTAGGTAATTTTAAATGTTTTTTTTTTTTTTTTTTTTTTTTATTAAATATAACATTTAAATGCGGAAATCAAATGAAGATAGCAATACTCGTATCCACATATATATATATATTCAGAAAATCCTTGAAAATAAAATAAAATAATAAATTAATATATTGTTATATTGTAGTGAATGAATGAAAATAGTCACGTATATACTATATCTTTGTATATCATCTCACGTATAATATAATATATACATTTTGTATATAATAAATATTATCTACATATTACATAATATTATATTATATACTACAATAAAGTATACAAATTGTATTTAGCATAGAATAGCAATAATGATAATTATTTTATTTTTTAAATGTATGTGTTTTTATGTAATAATTAAAATCATAGATCATATTGTATATACACTCAAATCGTTCCGATTCACCGATGAACTGTATAATTGT
Source organism: Pemphigus obesinymphae (assembly GCA_025469235.1). Lineage (NCBI taxonomy): Eukaryota > Metazoa > Arthropoda > Insecta > Hemiptera > Aphididae > Pemphigus > Pemphigus obesinymphae. Next base: position 18,475 of record JAIPRL010001756.1, on the reverse strand, counting down.
ACGTATATCCTTATTGTGTCTGTCCGATCAGTACCTCAACCACCTCAACCAATTAAATTTTTATTTATAATAATAAATATTTATCTATTTATTTCGTGATTTACCTACCTAAATACGAATTTTTTGTAATTTATTTTAAAACAATAATCTATTAATCTACAGATATGTGAACTGGTGTATACCAGTATTAAAGTATAGAAAACTGGAAATCTAATGTATTATTTGAAGAGACGCGTATGTATTTTGAAAAGTAAAACTAACTCAAATACCTACCCCTAACAGTATACATAACGCTATCTGTTAAGTGTTCATTAATCATTTCGGTCTTGATATAAACGGTTCCCGTTGGAAACTATTTCGATTTCTGTGACAGTTCAATCAATTTATTATTAATTAATCATTATATATCATTATTCAGTGTATAATAAACCTTACATTTTCACCACATTTCACGAGAGTCGTCTATTAAGAGTTGAAAATCAACAAATGCATTAGACATGAATATAAGTATTAATACGATATACCTCCATTATTAGTAAATTTCAGGTGGGAGGATGAACTTTAAGTAAATTATAATATTTTTCTATTTACATAATTTAAATAATAATCCATTTTAAAGTAATTCTGCAGGGAGGAGTTGTTCCCCCCCTAACCCTTCAATAGGTATACAGGTGAAGTGGATCTATCTCCTTGCGGTTTTGGCTACTAATTTTATTTTAAGCTCTGATCCATAAGTGCCCATCATTGGGAAGGGGTCCACGAGAGGGACATGCCCCTGGAGAATTACTTTACAGTGAATTACTGCTGAAACCGATAGTAAATAAAAAAATATTACAATTTATTTAAGATTGTCCAATCTTAAATGTACTTTATGAGCGAGCGCCCATTCTCCTATATCCCTATATCCTCTTCCACAGCGAGTTTCGCTCAAACGAGAGAATGTAAGTAAATTTAATCAATTTGTTGTTTTTCAGTTCATAATAAGTAGCTTCCAGGATATGCCAAAAAAGTAAGTCCCGATACGTATACCGAATAAGTATCTACGTTCTGGAAGCTGCCTGTTATGAGCTGAATAATAACCAATTGATTGGATTGTTACGGGATGCTCCCGGAAAGTTCTTAATAGATTCCGACAGGAACCGTTTGCTAAGATCGAATCAGACACTTAACGGACGGCGCCCAGACCGGTTTGTGCTATTTAGTTTGTGTTAGGCTTTAATATGATACAATACCGAAGATATATTTTCTAATATATTTCAATACAGCAAAAATATGATAAAACATTCTCTAAAATGTTTCATAGGTTGAAGTATGAAGTTTAAACATCCTGAAATATCAAGATATGCATAAATATGTTTTTTTAAATACATTTTACAGTTTATACAACGCAAACATTTCTTACTCCTATGAAGTAGGTACTTAGGATTCGTTCGATAAAAATGTGTTTTTGTATTAAAATCCAGATTTTAGCCATAATACGTATATAATTAAATATAATAATAAGTAAAAACTTAGTTACTATAAATAAATTAAATAATATTTCTGTAAAAATAATAAAATCTACAAAATAAACACTAACCGTAAAATTAAAAAGAAAAATACTGATTTATTTATATTATATGAATGTCAAGGTCCCTATCAAGATGGATCCGCCTTGGTCCCTATAGTTCCTCCTATTCATCTATGTTGATTGTAGACACATTGAACAATTAAACAGCTGTCTACCTCACAATAATATATCTCTGCAAAACCTTTCATTAATCATTACGCCTTCTTCGTTAAAAATTCCCTCCTCAGACATGCTTTCAATTAATCAAAATAAAAAAAATAGCTTACCACATGGGCATAATATGTAAGAGGGTTGTTTTGTGTATTAAAATTTCCCAATGAAATTTCAGAATATTTTTTTCATTATTGCTTAAAATATTGTATGTATTACATAACGCACGATTGGCCAATATTAGAGAATACTGAATACTGATTAATGTGCACCATAGAGTATAATATAGAAGTGGCGTTGCATTAGCCTACAATCTTGGGAAGTGCTACCACTTTCGAAAGATAAAAATACTGTATACATATTCACGGTACAATTTACAATATTTGTAATTTTTTAATAAAAGATTTTATAAAATTAATAATACAATTCAGCAATAAAAAAACATAAGTGTGTACATTTAGCGTTAAATAATTAATTTTTATAGTGGGTATGCGATTTAGCGGAAACGTTATTTTCACTGCTACTCAGTGGCGTATTTACGGGGGGGGGGGATTTGGGGGATAGATCCCCCCTTGAACTTCGACTTTTAATTTTTTTTATGGAAATATATAGTGAAATGAAAAAATATATGCCTAAGGGTGGGGGGGATAATATATATTTCCATAAAAATAAAAATAAAAATCATAAAATGATATAATTCATAATACCTGTGTTACTATAGATAATAAAGAAATGGATTTCCATTCAATCGATTTATTTATAGAATA